>WAAF01017102.1:0-50282 GCA_013400475.1 Tricholaema leucomelas | reverse complement strand
CTCTTCCAACCCTGATGCTACTATGATACTATGAAATATGTTCTAAGATTTGGAAGTGTTAATGCTCTACCAGAACAGCTGTGGTATGGCACGCAAGCTGGATACAAGATTTTGTCGCAGAGAAGAAAATGATGCTAAATTTGAACAGTGTAAGGTACTTCTTGGCTTTTGAGAAAATAAAAAGGTAATTATTTAACCCTACACTAAGGAGGTTTGAAATGCCATCACCATCAGTGACACATGGAAATCTTCAAAATAGTCACCACAAAATAGTAAAATCAGTCAGGCAGTGTAGGTAGGAACTGAGAACCAGGGATCCTGAAACCTGTTTTTTGACTCAGTCTTTCTTAATATGCCTTTTAGCAACTGATTTCACTTATCCTTCCGTCCTGTATCCTGCCTTGGTACACTCAGGCATATAGTGAATCTTAATCATAGGATCACAGGATGTTAGGGGTTGGAAGGGACCCAAAGTCATCATCGAGTCCAACCCCCCTGCAGGAGCAGGACAATAATATCTAACACAGAGGAACACATCCAGACAGGCCTTGAAAGTCTCCAGAGAAGGAGACTCCACAACCTCTCGGGCAGCCTGTGCCAGTGCTCTGTGAGCCTTACAGTAAAGAAGTTCCCCCTTGTGTTGAGGCAGAACCTCTTTTGCTGCAACTTACACCCTTTACTCCTTGTCCTGTCCAAGGGAGCAAGTGAGCAGAGCCTGTCCCCCCACTCCTGGCAGCCTTCAGATACTTATAAACATTTATCAAATCCCATCTAAGTCTTCTTTTCTCCAGACTAAAAAGCTCTAGGTCCTTTGTAACCACTAGGAGAAATACTCTGAGGCAGAAGAGTACTCTTCCTCATATGGTGGTAGTTTGAGTGTGGGGCAAATAGACCCTATGCAGGCATAAAATGCTGGGAAAGAGATTTTTCTTTAATCTATTTTGTTTCTGGACTTCTGGTAGATTTTGCATATCTTGGTTTAATTGAAGACCAGTCTTGATTTTTTGCTGGATGAAATTGGGAAACCTCAGGAACCTTACACAAGTCCTGTGATGAAATTCCATCACAGTTTCCCAGCACTCTGGATGCAGTCTTAGGTCTGCTCTGAATGATACTCTGCCACCTAAACAGGCAGAGCTAAAAGAAAATCATCCTTCTTTCAAAAATATCTGTTGTCTATGGGCCAATAAGGAGGTAGTTGAAGCCTTCCCAAAACACTCTATGTATACAATTGTGATCCTTGTTTTGCTGCAATGGTAGCTGACTGTGATCATCTAGACTTTATTTTTCAGCCTTGGCTCATCAGGGGAAGTGACTCATGCATAGGGACAGCCAGGTTCACATTAAAGTCTCCCCTTCTAGGTTCTGTGGGTGTAGCTAGCTCCAAGAACTTGAGCATAAACTCAAGCACAGCTACAGCATTGTATATATGAGCTTAATGTGCTTTGGTTTCATGTAGTTTAAAGAACAAATTGTTTGATGTAAAAAGCCCCAAACAAGTGTAGGAGAATGTGTCTCTGCTCTATTCGTGGGCAGGCAGCAGCAGGTGCAAAACTCTCAGGTACAATTAGTGAGCATGGAAGGGCATTTTTAAAAAGGAGCAATAGAAGAAACAAAAGTTTCAATGAAGTGGGGGGAACTGTTGTCCTAAGAAAGGAAGTCAGGTAGAGAAGGGGAAGGATGCTTAGGAAGGAGAAGAAACAAAAGCCTGATGCTCTTGCGAAGACCAGCACTTGACCTTCCTCCTTGCCACACTGTGCCCCTTGTGTTCATTCTCTGCTGTCTACAGCTACCTGAAGGGAGGCTGTAGCCAGGTGGGGGTTGGTCTCTTCTGCCAGGCAACCAGCAACAGAACAAGGGGACACAGTCTCAAGTTGTGCTGTGGGAGGATGTTAGGAGGAAGTTCTTACCAGAGAGAGTGATTGGCATTGGAATGGACTGCCCAGAGAGGAGGTGGAGTCGCTGTCCCTGGAGGTATTCAAGAAAAGCCTGGATGGGGCACTTAGTGCATTGGTCTAGTTGATTGGATGGGACAGGTGATAGGTTGAACTGGATGATCTTGGAGGTCTCTTCCAACCTGTTTGATTCTGTTGTTCTATTCATGTAGAAATAAGGTGAATCCCATATTCCAGTATTCCTTCTTTTTAGGTCCAACCACCAACTACTATAGCTGTCTCTGCAGCCAGAGGCTAATGCCACATTGGTGGGAACTGAATCTTTGTCCAGTTAAACTGTAGGAGAGGCTTGCAGAGATGTCCTTGAATGCCTTCTGCACCTCCAATTGTTGTAGTTTGCAGGATGTAAAATGGTTTTGCAAGGACCAAGGTTAGATGGAGCCAGACTGTACTTTTAATTCTGTAAACCTGTAATGCTTCTGTAAGTAGATGTGAATGTGAGAGGAAGGGAGATGGGAAGTATATATTTGGAAGGAAGGTGGGGAAAGGCCAAGTTTAAGGACCTGCATCTGGGGTGGTGCAATTCCAAGCACAAATCCAGGCTGGGTGGAGAATGGCTGGAGAGCAGCCCTGAGGAAAAGGACCTGGGGGTCTGGGTTGATGAAAAGCTCAACAGAAGCTGGTAGTGTGAATATGCAGCCTAGACAGCATTGATGTGCTGGGCTGCATCAAGAGCAGTGTGGCCAGCAGGGCAAGGGAGAGGATTCTGCTCCTTTACTCTGCTCTCCTCAGACCCCATCTGGAGTACTGTGTGCAGTTCTGGAGCCCCCAACACAAGAAGGACACTGAACTGTTAGAGTGAGTCCAGAGGAGGGCCTTGAGGATACTCAGAGGGCTGCAGCAGCTCTGCTATGAGAACAGGCTACAAGAGTTGGGGCTCTTCAGCCTGGAGAAGAGAAGGCTTTGAGGAGACCTTAGAGTGGCCTTTTAGTATCAGAAGGGGGCCTGCAGGAAGGCTGGAGAGGGACTATTGACAAGGTCTTGTAATGACAGGACAAGGAGTAATGGGTTTAAACTGGCAGAGGGAAGATTCAAGCTAGATGTTAGGAAAAAGTTTTCCAGTGAGAGTGGTGAGACACTGGCAGAGGTTGCCCAGGGAGGTTGTGGCTGCTGTCTCCCTGGAGGTACTCTAGGCCAGGTTAGATGAGACCTTGAACAACCTGTTCTAGTCGGAGGTGTCCCTGCCTATGGCAGGGGGTTGGAACTGGCTGATCTTTCAGGTCACTTCCAACCTAAACCATTCTATGATTCTAAATCAGGGAAGAAATTGACTTGAAAGCAGAGCACAGAAAATAAACATAGTAGCAGAAAAGGAAGTTTAAAAAGAAAAAAGTAAATGTGACTTTCTTTTTTTTTCTTAATTGGATTCCATTTGCCACAAACACTGAGTTCCACTGCAGTTAGTCTGCAAGCTGCAGATGCTCACAGAATACAGTTCAGAAAGCGGGTACTGAATTGTTGTCTTGGTCACAGACTCACATGCTAGAGCCAGTGATACAAAGAAAGTGAATGGGTAACTGCTAGGGAGGCAGAATGAGAAAGGAGGCAAAAGAAAGTCTTGGATCAATAGGGGCAATACTGATTGTGATATGAGTGATACCTATTGATAATAGGGGTGAGATTTTGTAAGCTGTCATGAGGTTGGATGGAAAACTGCAGGCTTGCTGACATTCTGCTGTTTTCTCCCACTGAGTTTTGACCTTATTTGTCTTACCCGGGCTGCTGACATCTCCAGGGAAATAGCTCCTGGAAACAGCCTGCCTGTGATTTACTGGAAGCTTGAATTTCATGCAGTCATGTGATGGGAGAAGCGTCTGTAAGGAAAACTGGTTAGATTGTGGTTGCTGCCTCTGAAGCTTAAATTCCTGTGCAGGCTCACTGTGCAGCTCATGAGGAGCAGAGAAGAGAACCATGCAAATTCTCAGTGACTGTGGCTGGGCCGTAGATAGTACATGAGTGTGTTCAAAACCCAGTTTTGACTGCAGGGACATCTTCCTATCTGTGATCTTGCAGTGGGAGGTGGGAGTCATTTAACAGTCAGGACAGTGAGAAGGTGGTAGGCTTTCCTCCTCTCCTCTCCTCTCCTCTCCTCCCCGCTCCCCGCCGCTCCTCTCCTCTCCTCCCCGCTCCCCGCCGCTCCTCTCCTCTCCTCCCCGCTCCCCGCCGCTCCTCTCCTCTCCTCCCCGCTCCCCGCCGCTCCTCTCCTCTCCTCTCCCTCTCCTCTCCCTCTCCTTGTCACAATATGTGAGTTATGGCATCACCCAGAAAGTAAGAGATCTGGGTTTAACTTCTTCCTTTACCAGCAGCAATGACTAGCTATAGAATTTGCTGAAGTGTTCACATGGAAGCTTTCACTGGTTCTGTTTCAGGATCATTAAATAATCATTGGATAAAACACATCTAAATTTTGTCTAAAGTGGGCTCAGGCTTGACTTCTGATTGAATGGCAAAGCATTTGAATTGTGCTTATTTTACAGAGTGCATATAACATAATAAACAGGATACAGGAATCTGGCTTGCAGTCAAAGGTCATAAGTCTTGTGGTCCTGGAGGTCACCATGTTCTGAGAAGGAAGCAAGCAAATCTGTTTCAAATAGCAGTTTCAAAATGATTTATGCTGACTGACCAAAATAAGTTCAAAGCAAACTAGTTCTACATGAGACTGGCCTTTTCTCTCTGAGGGTGGCTGTCATTGATACCTTTACCTTACTTACTCCATGCAAGTACAGAGGGTTAATACAGAAAGTATTTTCAGTTAGTATAATGTTTTTTAAACTATATTAACCCATTCTAAATACTCTATTTTGTTACTACTAATCTACTCTTTCTTCAGTGGTGCAGGTGTAATCAGATTTTTAAAAGACAAAAGGCAGCAAAGAGAACTTCAATGTGTGCTCATGTACCTAAACACATTGTAACAGTTGTAAATTTTAGTCAGAGAGCAACTAGCCACTTCTGAAGATGAAATTGTCAAGGTATGTAAGTATTCTGTATCTGGGAGCATCCTGTTGAAAGAGAAACATTTCTAAATCAGTTTAGTCACCTTTAAAATTCTGCTCCAGCAATTCACCATGTTGGAAAGTTATCATTGATAAGGTGAAGTAGCTCAACATATATAAATGTTTTAATCAATTAGCTATCATAGAATCAACTGGGTTGGAAGAGACCTCCAAGATCATCCAGTCCAGACCATGTGCAGTGACCAATCTTCTCTGTACTGCAAAGCGACCTCCTGTTGGTTGAGAATGGACAGTGACTGACATTTGATCATAGAATCAACCAGGTTGGAAGAGACCTCCAAGCTCATCCAGTCCAACCTAGCACCCAGCCCTGTCCAATCAACCAGACTATGGCACTAAGTGCCTCATCCAGTCTTTTCCTGAAAACCTCCCGGGATGGTGACTCCACCACCTCCCTGAGCAGCCCATTCCAATGCCAATCACTCTCTCTGGGAAGAACTTCCTCCTAACATCCAACCTATACCTTTCCTGGCACAACTTGAGACTGTGTCCCCTTGTTCTGCTGCTGGTTGCCTGGCAGAAAAGACCAACCCCACCTGGCTATGGCCTCTTCTCAGGTAGTTGTAGAGAGCAATGAGGTCAGCCCTGAGCCTCCTCTTCTGCCGGCTGCACACCCCCAGCTCCCTCAGCCTCTCCTCACAGGGCTGTGCTCCAGGCCCCTCACCAGCTTCGTTGCCCTTCTCTGGACATGTTCCAGTATCTCAACATCTCTCTTGAACTGAGGAGCCCAGAACTGGAGACAGCACTCAAAGACTGGACACAGCTATGTAGGTCTCTTCTTAGCTTTTGAAATAGTTCCTTTTCTTTTTTTGTTTTTTTTTTTTTCTTTTTAGCACTGTAAAACAGAGAAAGAAAAATACAGAGAATTAGAACTTATTTAGTTATTTTCAAAGGCTTTTGAGACCAGAGCCTTGCATTTCAGGAATGCAAAGAGGGAGAAAAAAATCATTGGTACTACTAAGAATGCTTCAGCTGAGAGGCCAGTTGTGCAAAGGAGCTGAAGTTTAAATTCCAGAGCCTCGTTCTGGGGAGCAATAAAAAGATGAAAGGTTTGAATGGATAGAGGGCCCAAGATTTGCTGGGCTTAATGCAGTCTAATTAATTTTTAAGCCTTGTTTTGAGCTCATGTAGTTCACTGGCATAGTCTTCCTTTACAGTTTTACATCTGATAATTTGGTTGTGGGAATTAACTTTCCCACACAGGAGAGAATGCTAGCAATCTTGTTCTGATAAGAGATATTTATACAATACCAATCACTTAAACTTAAGGGGCCATGTGCTTATCCTCCTTTCTGATGACAAGCCCACTGTAGCTATCTAAGATTTGTCAGCATACGTTGATATTCCCTGTACACTTGGGGCCAATGCTTTCCAGTGCTATTTCAGTGTAGCTTCTTTGACTTCCTTGGATAGTCTGTGAATTAATTGCTATAAACTGAGAATTTTTCTTTAGACTCATATCTTAAAATAGTGGTGATAGAGGATCTAAGTTTTAACATATCCTTGATCAGGGAGAAAGGAAGATTCTAAGGAAAGTTGGAAAAGGGGAAGAGAGAACTAACTTTTGTAAAAAGCAATGAAATTGATGCATTTGCAGATCAGAAAAATAAGTGAGTGAGCATAATTCTTTTGCTGTGAAGTACTCACTTGCAAGCCATTACAGTAATTCAAGGTCAAAGTAGTCTGTGTCTGAGTTAAAATCATGGAATCAATCAGGTCCCAAGAGACCTCCAAGCTCATCCAGTGCAACCTATCACCCAGCCCTAGCCAATCAACTAGACCATGGCACTAAGTGTCTCATCCAGTCTGTTCTTGAAGACCTCCAGGGACGGTGACTCCACCACCTCCCTGGGCAGCCCATTCCAATGCCAATCACTCTGCAGAGAACTTCCTCCTAACATCCAGCCTAGACCTGCCCTGGCACAACTTGAGACTGTGTCCCCTTTTTCTGTTACTGGTGCCTGGGAGAAGAGACCAACCCCACCTGGCTACAGCCTCCCTTCAGGGAGTTGCAGACAGCAATGAGCTCTGCCCTGAGCCTCCTCTTCTGCAGGCTGCACACCCCCAGCTCCCTCAGCCTCTCCTCACTGGGCTGTGCTCCAGGCCCCTCACCAGCTTCGTCGCCCTCTTCTGGACACCTTCCAGTACTTCAACATCTCTCTTGAATTGAGGAGCCCAGAACTGGACGCAGAGTTAAGGGGCATGATAGAATAAAAGTGATTGAAATGTCATTCAGACTCACTGCTTACTCTCCCCTCCTTTCTTTGCCAAATGCTGTCATCTGATAATCTTTCTCATTTATGCATATAGCCCAAATTCTGCCTTTGGTTATACATTTGTACTTTCAGTCATGGTTTCATCATATAATAAGCAAAGATTTGCTGTTGTAATTATCACAGCAAAGTCATGACCACTACTTCTAAAGCACAGTGTACTGGAACCTGGAATTCTGCCCAGTCTTTCTGTAAAAGATCTCATTCTGAAAGAAAAAAAAAAAAAAGGAGGAATAATTTTTTAATTTATTTTGTTAAAAAGAAAAAAGTCTGAGATCAAAACAAGCCTCACTTTGTTCAGATCTCACTGGCATTAGTGGTTGAGAAAACATGATCTGTTAGTACATTCTTAGATTACGAGAGTTGCATAAACTTCAGGTCATCTGGAGTTGTATAAACTACAACAGTGCAGTGTGTGTAAAATTCTCTGTTTACAGAGAGGTTTCCATGTGGAACATCATTAAGTCCTTTCTCAAATAGTCTTTTTTTCCACCAGAATCATTCATCTGATAATGAAACTTCTAAGTGGCTAGAAAAGTCTGTTTGAAAGGAGAAAAAGAGAAACACTTCTAGATGTTTTCTGGACTAATAATAGCTGGTTTTATCAATCTTGGAACATTTGGATGGCATGGCAGAAAATTTGTCTAAAACTTCATCCTAAAGTACTTGTATGTGAAGGAAAAGATTTGGTCACTATTTGAAAGTAGAATTTTCAAATCAGAGTTTCTTTTTTTTAAGCAGATATCCTCTCATTATGGGATTATGGTATCAGATTTGGAAAGCATTAGTCAGAAAGCCTCCTGGGCAGAGGAGCAGAGAGTGGGAAACACCTAAGGTGCAGCTAGGTGCAGTACAGAAACACTCAGATGCAGTACAAAAACTGAAAAACACACAGCTTTCAGTTGAAGCTTCTCCACATGCACTCTATGAGAGCTTCTGGCTTCTAAGTAGATTTATGAGTAGATTTCCTAAACCTTAATCACAGATTAAAGGACAAATTCTGGTTATGCCTAAATTTACAAAGGACTGTGTTCCCTCTTATTTTGCCCCAAGCTTTACAGACTTTTCTGCAGTCAAATATTAGGGAAGCACTTTCCAGCTGACTCACCTCACTTCATTTTTGGATGCTGATATCACTTCCTGTTCTCTCCAGTCACCAACAGATTGAATCTTTGTTTTTGCATTCACTTGTTTTCCATTCAGAAGATGTAGCTCTAAGCATAGGAAACCCTTTTCCATTGTTTCCACTGCAAATGATTTACTCTGCCATTCCCCCACTGTATACCTTTATTTGGTATCATGTTTTATCACAGAGAATCAGAGAAGGTTAGAGGCTGGAAGGGACCTTGAAAGATCATCTAGTCCAGCCTGCCTGCCAGAGCAGGATCACCTGTACCAGATCACACTGGAATGCATCCAGGCAGCTCTTGAATATTTCCAGAGAGTGAGACTCCACAACCCCTCTGGGCAGCCTGTCTCTCTCATCTTAACATCCTGAGTTATAAATAACTCATGCTGGAATATTTTAGGGAATTCTTTTGCATTGTGTTTAGATGATCATCACTTGCCAGGCTGGCATTCAGGATCATAGAGTAATTGAGGTAGGAAAGGACCAGAGGTAGGAAAGGTTCTGGTCCAAACCCATGCTCACTGCAGTGTCTGCCATGCGCTCAGTCTAGGTTGGTCAGGGCTTTGTCCAGCCTGAACATCTCTTGTTTCAATTTACTCTTGCTGTCTCTCATCTTCCCACCACAGACCAGCGTGAGGGGCCTGGCTCTGTCTCCTCCATAACTTCCTTGCAGGCATGAGCAGGTTGCTGGTAGGTGCCCAAATCCATTCCCTCCCCAGGCTGGGCAAGCCCCCTTCCTTTAGTCTCTCCTTACAGGCCTCCAAACCCCATGCCATTGTTCTCTCTTTGGAATGGAGGGACCCAAAACAAAATGCAGTATTCTCAACATGGTCTAGAAAATACTGTAGTAACCAGAATAGGGCACATAGGTCTAGAAGAGGAACAGTTAGGAGCCAAAGTAGATTTCAGGGCATGAGAAAAGGTTCAAAGGTACTCCTTTTGAGAGTAACAGCTCTCAGTCAGAACCAGAAAGCAGTATTCCCTGAGGAACTTTTTGTGACTGGGTGTATGTAATGCCCTTATTATTTGTCTTGAGGCTTCAGTGCCTGCATGTGTTGGTGCACTGCCTTTCTCTGATCATTACATTCATCCAGACACAATTCTCTCTCATGCAAGTACACCAGGAGTACACAGTTTGAAACTGTGAGAGGATCAATCCGTTTCCTTGGTGTACAGAACCTGTGAGTCATTGCCGCTACCTATTTGAGCAGTATTAAATGTAAGCATCTTAGTTGTATCTATACACCCACACTGAAGTTTTTATATAAGATTCAAATGTGTCTGATTAACATAAGAAAACCCAGAGCATATTTGTAGAGCAGGTGCAAATTATGTCTCATCTCTTCCTGAACAAAAGGTTAATACATTCCCACAAGTGACATAATCCAACCTTATCACTAAAAATTATATGTTTGTAAATGGATATAAATGAAAGTTGAAGAGCTTCAAGTAAGGCACTGTAATTATTAGTTAATATTCAAAAAGGGCAGGAAGCTTAAAAATAGCAAAGTTACACCACTAACTACCAACAACTAACTTGCACATACTGCATTAATTCCAACAATTAATTATGCTGTAAAATTTAAGCTTAAGTACTTAGGGCACGTGCAACGTAGGACTGTGATGCAACCAGATCTGCAGCTCCTGTAGTGACTTGGGAGATTTAAAATCTAAGTGAACTGAAAGTAAATGAAAACCTGGAGGGCTGACATTTGAATGGTTTGGAACCCAGCTGAGAAGGGCAAGTAACAACTTGGCAGAATATGAATAGAATAGGATAGAATAGAATAGAATAGAATAGAATAGAATAGAAAAGAATAGAATCAATCAGGTTGGAAGAGACCTCCAAGATCATCCAGTCCAACCTATCACCCTGCCCTATCCAATCAACCAGACCATGGCACTAAGTGCCTCATCCAGGCTTTTCCTGAACACCCCCAGGGATGGTGACTCCACCACCTCCCTGGGCAGCCCATTCCAATGCCAATCACTCTCTCTGGCAAGAACTTCCTCCTAACATCCAGCCTATACTTCCCTCGGCACAACTTGAGGCTGTGTCCCCTTGAATGATACTAGGACCCCCAAATTGATGTAAAGCATTTTATGACCTCAGTTTAGGTTTGTTTGAATATATATGTAATGAAGAATAATTATATATATATATTTATAAAAGAACAATAGTTATGATTAACATTTCCTGGTGAGAGGTCAGCAGAGGTGACAGGATGTCATTTAGGCCTGGGTAATAAAATCTGGTGTGTGCATACTCTTCTACTGAAGAGTAAAATCCCTTGTGGTTGTCTAGAGACTTTCTAACGGTATGGAGAAGAAAAGGGTTACATGCAAAGCCTGATCCAATCAGTACCAGATTCCTTCAACCCAGAAAGCACTGCAGGGATGGCATAAGGGGATGGACACTGCAGTGACAAAGGCAAGGAATAGAGAGCACAGCAGCCTCCTCATTCATCTGATGGTGGCCACAGGGGTCATGTCATAAGAGAAGTTAGACACTGAGAAAGCCTGCAGGAAAGCTCCCAAGGATTGCCAGTTACTGACGACCAGCTGCTCTTTGTAACAGGCTTATGCAGAGTGGGGAGGTGCAGTAAGAATATTGCATTGTGCACTTACTAAGAAGACTTTTTTTCCTGGCAACCTGGGTTGTGTTAATCTTTGTTAAATGTACTTTGCTCTTGTCAGACCCCACCTGGAGTACTGTGTGCAGTTCTGGACCCCCCAACATGATAAGGACATCGAACTGCTGGAGCGAGTCCAGAGGAGAGCCACGAAGATGCTCAGAGGGCTGGAGCAGCTCTGCAATGAGGACAGGCTGAGAGAGTTGGGGCTCTTCAGCCTGGAGAAGAGAAGGCTTCAAGGAGACCTTAGAGTGGCCTTCCGGTATCTGAAGGGAGCCTACAGGAAGGCTGGGGAGAGACTATTGACAAGGTATTGTAATGAAAGGACGAGGGGGAATGGGTTTAACCTGGAAGAGGAGAGATTCCAAATGGATGTTAAGAAAGGTTTCTTTACAGTGAGAGTGGTGAGACACTGGCACAGGTTGCCCAGGGAGGCTGTGGTTACTCCCTCTCTGGAGGTGTTCAAGGCCAGGTTGGATGAGGCCTTGAACAACCTGTTCTAGTGGGAGGTGTCCCTGCCTATGGCAGGGTGTTGGAACTGGATGATCCTTGAGGTCCCTTCCAACCTAAACCCTTCTATGATTCTACATATTGGCCAAGCATTTATGTACTTCTGTATGTCTGTTTGGAAGACAGGAATTGCATTTCAAATTTTCTCTGAATTTTTTTTTTTTCATTCAACTCGATTTTGGTTTCTTTATTTTTAATTTCCCTGAGAAACAAAGCTTGCACATTTTTCAGTTGTTTCCAAAATACAGTTTTGGTGAGATAGACATGATTTCTGAAGTGTTAGATAGAGCTAGAAGTTCTCATGTGAGATAGTTCTCTCAAGGTTTCCCTGGTTCTTCTATTTTGCTGCAATTGTTCCAATGTGAGGGGAAAATCTGTAGCACCACAGCCAGCATCTGAGGCATACAAGCTAGCATTAATTTTTCAAAAGACAAGAAAAGCAATGAAAAAGCTATGACAAGGGGCTCCAGGCAGCCTTTGGGACCAGATAAGATCATTCTCAAGCTTATCCAACTTGCAATACATAATGCTGTATGTATATGGGCACAAATACCTAAAGGTCTGCCTAAATCTGAAAAGACTTAATTTAGCTATGCTGTTATCCATGAGGCTTTCTTAATGTGACAGCAGCTGGTTACACTGATTTATTTGGTCTTTAAACCATCTAGGCATTAATACCTAAGTATGCTTATAGTCCACAAAGAATTTACTAGGCACCCTGGCCTGTATCAGGAACATTATGGCCAGCAGGACAAGAGAGGTTATTCTTCCCCTGTATTCAGCACTGGTCAGGCCACACCTTGAGTGCTGTGTCCAGTTCTGGGCTCTTCAATTCAAAAGAGATGTTGAGGTGCTGGAAGGTGTCCAGAAGAGGGCGACAAAGCTGGTGAGGGGCCTGGAGCACAGCCTTGTGGTGAGAGGCTGAAGGAGCTGAGAGTGTTTAGCTTGGAGAAGAGGAGGCTCAGGGCTGACTTCATTGCTGTCTACAACTACCTCAAGGGAGGCCTTAGCCAGGTGGGGGTTGGTCTCTTCTGCCAGGCACCCAGCAACAGAACAAGGGGACACAGGCTCGAGTTGTGCCAGGGGAGGTCTAGGCTGGATGTTAGGAGGAAGTTCTTCCCAGAGAGAGTGATTGGCATTGGAACAGGCTGCCCAGGAAGGTGGTGGAGTCACCATCCCTGGAGGTGTTGAAGAAAAGACTGGATGAGGTGGCATGGTGTAGTTGATTGGACAGGGATGGGTGCTATGTTGGACTGAATGATCTTGGATGTCTCTTCCAACCTGGTTGATTCTGTGAACGTGGGTCATTCTTACTTGATTGCTGAAGTGAAGCAGTGATTATGGGGTCTGAGTAGGCCAAGTGTCTAAGGCACTACCTAGAGATTTTAAAACCTGAAGGGAAGGTGTTAGTTCTGTATTGCAGTTTATAAAGATGTTTATTATCTCTCAAGGAGCATAACTTCTATAAACATTGGAACTGCATAATAAAAAATAAACGTAATTGTCTGTAGTTGCTTGGTTGGACATCAATTAAAAAATACTGAATTAGAAAGAATCCGATTATGGAACTTCAGGAGTAACAAAAAGGAAGCTTTCTTTCAGTATTTTTTTTTTTTGAATGCAGAGTTCTTCCAAAAGGAAACGCTGACAATCATTCGCTAGTGATTCCCAGAGGTACTCCTCAAGGGCAGTCGAGGTTCACCGTTCAAAACTTCAGCAGGTACCTGCTGCCACCTTCAGTCTGTCCCCAGTATTAGAAAAAAGAAATCATATTAATTAACAGCAAAGCCGTTCTTTTGCACTAGTTCTCGGGTGGGGAGAGGGGAAGAACCCAAAGAAGAAAGACTTTGTTAAGCCGATAGTTGTTGAACGGTTTTGTATATTAGCAAAGAATTTTTCTCGAGTCAGAAACGCAGAAATGTGTTTATAGAATAGAATAGAATAGAATAGAATAGAATAGAATAGAATAGAATAGAATAGAATCAATCAGGTTGGAAGAGACCTCCAAGGTCATCCAGTCCAACCTAGCACCCAGCCCTGTCCAGTCAACTAAACCATGGCACTAAGTGCCTCATCCAGGCTTTTCCTGAACACCCCCAGGGATGGTGACTCCACCACCTCCCTGGGCAGCCCATTCCAATGCCAATCACTCTCTCTGTCAAGAACTTCCTCCTAACATCCAGCCTATACTTCCCCCGGCACAACTTGAGGCTGTGTCCCCTTGTCCTGTTGCTGGTTGCCTGGGAGAAGAGACCAACCCCCACCTGGCTACAACCTCCCTTCAGGTAGTTGTAGACAGCAATGAGGTCTGCCCTGAGCCTCCTCTTCTCCAGGCTAAACAACCCCAGCTCCCTCAGCCTCTCCTCATAGGGTTTGTGTTCCAGGCCCCTCACCAGCTTTGTTGCCCTTCTCTGGACACGTTCCAGCACCTCAACATCTCTCTTGAGTTGAGGAGCACAGAACTGGACACAGTACTCAAGCTGTGGCCTCACCAGTGTTGAGTACAGGGGAAGAAGAACCTCCCTCGTCCTACTGGCCACACTGTTCCTGATACAGGCCAGGATGCCATTGGCCCTCTTGGCCACCTGGGCACACTGCTGGCTCATCTTCAGCCTTCAGCCTACTATCCACTTTATCTTATTAAGACAAGCAATACTTCAAGATACATCTTCAGCTATTAGCTTCAGTAGTCACAATAGAGGAAAAAAAAGATCCTAGAGCAAAGGCTGCAGACTGGGCTGTGGAAAACATAGAAATTGATTCAAGCTTACAGAGTATTTATATAGCTTTGGTTAAGTGATTCCAACTCTGTGATCCAGTTCTTCATCTGCCGAACAAATGATGCTCTACTTCTTTTTTTCCCCTTTTGCTTCAGAAACACCATCAAAGCCAGATGGGCAGAAGGTCTTCCACATTTAATCCAGATAAGAGGGATAACCCAGCTGGATTTTAAACGTCTAAACAGCGCTGTGTGTATGGAGTGCTGAATGTACGTACATGTATGCACCTGTGTGTATGTATGTGTGTTCAGCAGATTCCCGATCTCTGCTGTAATCAAATACTCCCTTTAAAAGCAACAACAAATGTAAAAATGTGACCCAGTTAGTATGCTGTAGCCAGAAAATCCAATGAAATCATAAAGCTAGTGTTTTGTGTTTGGGATGGGACGTGGCACATTGGTTTAGCTTGCCTGAGAAAGTTTTTTCAAATAGATGGAAAGATTTAAAAGAAAACTATTTTATACACTGTTGGTTTTCTTTCCCTGCAGGGAGAGAAAGAAATTATACTTCTGTAAAGTTACTTTGTACCCATCTTCTACTGAGACTACTCACTGAGGTAACAGCAAATACAAATACCAGGCTTTCATGTGATGATAGTGCTTTATTATTTCCTCAGACACAATTGAAGCACAATGGTTAAAGAAGAAGAGTGACATAGATTTGATGGTGCACTTCCTTCCATGTACCTCATAACATAAAGGTTCCCAAAGAGCAGAACTTCATTTTTCCAAAGGGGAAAGAATGCATGTGTTTTTTCAAAACAGAAATGATTCTTTTCTACTTGGTTGAGTCTGAGTTTTAGCTAAACTGAAGCTCTCAAATAGATACAACATATTCTATCTGCTGTCCTGTCTTACTGATTTTGCTCCCCATGGTAAAAAATAATAATAAAAAAAGAAATTTCCATTTTTCAAATCATTTTCCATTCTCAGCACACCAAGGAAAACCTTGACATCATACTTGGAATTAAATCGTTCAGAAGCAAGAGAAGGCTCCCCTTGTTCACATGCATATCGAAATGTAGTGCAATACATCACTGAGGTATGTTGAGTTTTGCTTTTCTCATCTTGCTGCTTCTCTTTTTACCCTAGAAGTTTGAGTTTATCATCCCCATTCCTTGGCACTCAATGATGTATGTATCTTTACTGGGATCTTCCTCTTCTGATTTCGTCACAGTAAATTTGGCCTAAAACAGGATTAGAAATAAAGAACTAAGTTACAACATACATGAGCTTAAATATTCAGTGTCTGATGCTCAATAATCATAACACCATGTGTTTATTTATATTACAGCTTTGATTTCATTAAATGTGTAAATCAAGGTGGTGAAAGTCTCTGACCATTTTAAAGGTATTTAATGCTGAAGTATGTTTATTTTCTACAGGTAGACTATATAAATATTGTAGCAATTATTTTGTCAATATTTGCCCTCCATGACCAAATTCAGTTCACAATGCCTGCTAAACTCTACATTACCTTCTTTCTGGATGACAGTATCCTGAACTTTTGTGCTCACCTTTGTCAGCTGCTCTGCAAAGTGTATAGCTGTCTCAGTATGAAGTGTAATTGGTCCACTTTTCACTCTAGAGACTCCCTTTGCTAGAGCCATGAAAATGATCAGCTGAAAGGGAAGGAAAAGCAAATATTAAGTAACTCTTCAGATCCTAGGAAGTTGATTAAACAAGTCTGCAGATGCAAAAATGTGATTTGTCACATTTCATAATACTTCATGATGCTGAGAGCTAGAATGATGAAAGGCTCAAGATGCTTAGAAGTGACTACTGTAAATGCCTATTGCAGAAAAGCTGCTACTTGTCTAGTGGAGTTTGCCACTGAATTCTTGTTACTACTTTAATACTTTTAACTTCACTCTCCCTCACCCTGAAATACTCCAGATTGGTAGATTATCTTCATGGACACAAAAAAGGGTTTTTTTAATTCTTACACTTTCTGATCACACATTCACTAGACAGGTATTTTGAAAAACCAATCTGAATTACAAACTTCACCACGACAAGTACTCTGTAAGCATGATACAACTCTGAGCTCTTCCCACTGAATCCAGCTGTGGAATGTTTCACCAATTGTACTGTGCATACTGCAGAAAAAGTAAGATGGCTCCAAGACCTAAATACTCCCTGTTATATACTACGTAACAGTAATGTGTGGGCAGCTGTTTACAGCTAAGACTCAACATCATCCCGTCTAGAACAGCCCAAGATTCTTATGAGGTTGTATTACTGAAAATAATATAGGGGGGGAGTCTTCATTCTTAAGTGACAGTGGGTGAAAAAGACCAACTTCACTTGGTATCATTCTTAATATGCATCCAGGGAGCTATTTGTAATCCACTACATGGAGTACCAAACAGAAATCATAGCATTGTAGAATGTTAGGGGCTGGAAGGGGGCTTCAAAAGCTCATTCAGTCCAACACCCTACCAGAGCAGTATCACCTATACCAGATCACACAGGAATACCTCCAGGTGGGTTTTGACTGTCTTCAGAGAGGGAGACTCCACAACTCCCCTGGGCAGCCTGTTCCAGTGTTGTCATTCTCACAGTGAAAAAATTCCTCCTCCCATTTAAATGAAACTTCCTGTACCTCAGCTTCCACCCATTGCCCCTTGTCCTGTCAATGGGCTTCACAGACCAGAGCCTGGCTCCACCCTCCTGGCACTCACCCTTTACATATTTATAAATGTTGATGAGGTTACGTTTCAGTCTTCTCCAAGCAGCAGAGCCCCAGCTCCTTCAGGCTCTCCTCATAAGAGAGCTGTTCCTTTCCCTTCATCATCTTTGTGGCTCTGCGCTGGACTCTCTCAAGCAGTTTTCTGTCCCTCTTGAACTGGAGGGCCCAGAACTGAACACAGTACTCCAGATGCAGCCTCACCAGGACAGAGCAGAGGGGCAGGAGAACCTCTCTCGACCTACTAACCACAGCCTAATACTCCCCAGAATGGCACTGCCCCTCCTGGCCACGAGAGGGCACTGCTGGGTCATGGTCACTAGGAACCCCAGATCCTTTTCTCCATCACTGTCTTCCAACAGATCAGTTCCCAACCTATACTGATCCCTGGGGTTGTTCTGGTGCAAGACTCTACACTTGCTCTTGTTGAATTTTATTAAATTTCCTCCTGCCCAATCCTCCAGCCTGTCCAAGTCTCACTGAATGGCAGCAGATTGGGGGCTGCCCTGCTAGAAAGCAGCTCTGTGGAGAAAGACCTTGGAGTCCTGGTGGATAGCAAGTTCTGCATGGGCCAGCAATGTACCCTTGTGACCAAGAGGGTCAGTGGCATCCTGGAGTGCATCAGGAAAAGTGTGTCCAGCAGGTCTAGAGAGCGTCTTCTCCCCCTCTACTCTGCCCTAGTGAGACCACACTTGGAATACTGTGTCCAGTTTTGGACTCTCCAGTTCAAAAGAGATAGGGACCTGCTGAGGAGTCTAGTTAAGAGCCATGAAGATGACTGGGGGAATTGAGCATCTACCCTAGAGAGAGAGACTGAGAAACCTGGGGCTGTTTAGACTGGAGAAGAGAGGTCTTAGAGGAGATCTCATCAATGTATACAAATATCTGAGGGGTGGGTGTCAAGTGGATGGGACCAATCTCTTTGCTGGTCAGCAGCAATGAGACAAAGAGCAACAGCTACAAACTGGAACAGAGGTTTCACCTCAATACGAGGAGAAACTTCTTTATAGTGAGGGTGAAAGAGCACCAGAGCAGGCTGCCCAGAAAGGTTGTGGAGTCTCCTCTGGAGACTTTCAAAACCCACCTGGATGCATTCCTGTGCACACCACCAGGTGACTCTGCTTGGCAGGGGGCTGGACTTGATGATCTCTGGAAGTCCCAACCTCTAAGATTCTGTGATATACACATTCATAATCTTGCTACTTCAATTTCATGGAAACACATATAGAAGCCTTACTTGGTCTTGCAGAGAATCATCCACAGTTCCACCGTGTTTAAGGTTTTTAAGCAGTATCTCAGCTGCTTCAATGCCAACTTTGTCAGGATTCTTTCCTAACAGAGAAATCCAGGGCATTAGGATGCAACCAATTATTAGTTAACATTTTAAAAATACAGAAGGGGAAAAAAAGAAAATCAAGAAATGCTCAACTTTTGAAACCTTATTTCCATGTCCTTCCAGTCAATGTCCACTTAAAAAAAACCCTTCCATCTTAACAAGACATATGTAATTCATACTTTCTAAGCAGTGGAAAAAACAAGTAGCCCAACTTAGTCAGAGAAATATTTTGTTAAAACCATTTTAAAGCAAAATCACTTCTGCTCCTTTTTATCTAGGCACACATCTAGATTGACAGGTGAACAAAATCCACACAAAGACTATATGTTCTTAATGTCCAGAAGCACTTCCTGCTCAATGATCCTTAACAATTCATCCTGATAAAAAGCAAATTTAGTCATTTTTGGCACTACACAGAAGCATCTTAGTACAAACTGTAAGATTATATTTACTATCTTAAAAATCTTCTTGCTTCCACTGTCCTTTATTACTAAAAACCAGGCATTTAAAACTGCAACACTCAAAAGCATCAGATCTTTGAACAGATTACACTTCAGGTTCCTATTTGTGCATAGCACATCAAGTTAAATCTGGAAGAAATGTACTTCATGGAACTCCTACCTCTCTTGCCAAGTGATGACCCGGCTAGCAAACAACCTGTTGAAGTCTCTGCAACAATGCTAAGCAGAAAACCCAAAATCAGTATAAAGAACAGAATCACTCACATCACACTTTATTTATCAGCTACATAATCAACATCTAGCTACTCAGCCAGAAAAGTTACAGGTAACAATATGAAGTTTGGGCTCATCTTACATTATGCCACTTCCAGTCCCAACGGCGTGATTATCAGGTTCTCGAACGGACTGAATGTTAATGTAAAGATCTCTGATTTCTTTTCTGATGCACCTCACTGCTGCTGCTGCCATGTCTTTTGCCAACTGACAGGATAGAAGGTAAAAACATTGACTGAATTATGTAACTATAGCAATACTTTATCCTCATAAATTATTTCTGATTAAAGGGGCTACTTTATTAACTAGAAAACAAAGGATTGTTATAAAACTCTGTAAGTAAGCACTAAACTGCATCTCTCTTAAGAATTTCCCTACAAAAGTAAGGTAACATTAAATGTTTGATGAAGGACAATTACAGTGATACAGGTGGAAGCTTAACTATCACTAGAAATTCAAGAACATTTCTCCATTCATAGGCAGAATAACTTGATTTTAGCCTTGATTATCTCAAGACATTAGATTGTAAAAACCAAACCAACCCAAACAAAACTACAAAACTAAAGCACCCTACAATTACTATGTACCAGATATACTCTGTGAGATGTAATAAAAAATAAACAGTTTAAAATCAGGCAGGTAGCAGCAGATGAAGCTTATCTCATCCTTGTGATCCAAATATAGATATTATTCACAGATTTGGAGATTTTAAGATCAAAGCCAGCAGGCCACAGCTCTTCAAAAAAGTAAGTTAGTTTCTCCTTTTCCTTCCTCTACTAATTCCTAGCCTGTGTGAGAGAGGGAGTCTTAAGGAGATCCCACCACTAATTCTCTGTAAATGGAGACAGAATAGGAATAATAAATAGAAGGAAGCATCAAGGAACAAATCTTTCTCTGTTTTATCTTTGCTACCTGAAACTTGTTCTGTCTAATACCCCTAGTAGTGTTTTGCAGTCTGACCTCCGTCTATACAGGGCATCGTAGTTGACCCATACCTCTATGAACAAAAGGATTCTAGATTTAAAATAACCCATGTAAATATGAATTATGTGTAAGTCACATACAAGATACCTTTCAGTATGTGCTAAAGACTTTTGAACAGTCATATGAAGGATATCAAAGATACCATTCTCGTTTCCTGGTTTAGCTGCTACGCATTTTAGAGATGCCCAAATTTCTATTCTACAGCCTGTAATATCAAAACCATTTAATAAAGTGAAAGACTGCAGAACACAGGAACAAAGGAGACAGGTTAATCAGTTTACATGCAAGTTCATACAGATTTGTCAGACTGGATACTACCACAGCTATTATCAGCACTTACTTTTATAGGCAACGCTCCAGCAACAAATGCTCTTCCATATATCTTTGTCACCGTGCCACGTTCTGTTAAGTTTATTGGGCTCAGCTCTTTGACTGGTGACATCTGGACTACAACTTCGCCACCTCCCTGAGGGTAGTAGCCTCTGTTTAGAAACAGTAATCAGATATAAAGGCAAAGACCACAAGGAAACCAAGAAAAGAGCCAGAAGGCTCTTCATGTATTTCATTATACATTTTAAAGTCTCTGTTACTGTACATACGAATTTTCTTGATGTGTGTGCCTTTGAAATTTATACAACAGAATTAAGTTGTCCAACAGTATTGCTTCACAATGCACATCTTATAACAACCTACCACAAACATAACTTGGCACCTCAGAAACAGCTCAGTAACATCCTGCCTGTTTAGCAGTGCTTCCCCTAGAGGTAGCCTACAAGAAACATTTAACAGCAGCTGAAGACTCAGCAACAGAAAATAAACTGAAAAAAGAGCCCGATCACATTTCTCATACAGTGACAGAACACAGGGGCAGCTAATGCAGATTAGTTCATGTATTATAAATTCGTTTCAGCTTGATTGAGAGCACCTTGTGTGAATGCCTCTGTGATCACACAGTGCAGACAGTAAGGTCTGTCTTTGCCACGTCTCCATAACTCACCTCTTTTTGATGTCACAATTAAATGTGAAATTGAACTTTTCAACTATTGGCTTGAAAACCTGAAAAACAAGTACATATAAAAAAATCACAGAGTGAGTTTATTTTGCATACACAATTTCCCACTATTTTATGTAGTCTTAAAAAGAAAATCAACACATAAATTTGTTACATTATTAAAAAAGACAGTCAGTTTCACTCATGTAGCTTATTTGACATTCTTTATACTTCATTCTTAATGACACAAAGTGCAAAAGGATTTTTTTATGGAGGGAGAGAAATGCTTTAGCAAATCATGGCACTTCTAGAATAAACAGTGCATTTTAAGTGATATTTTCTTCAACAGTTAAAAGCAAAAAGACTAGCTGCTGTTTCAGGGAAGTCCATGAAATGCTGGTTGCTCTCTACATCCAGTATACTAATAGTGTTAAACACCCACGTCTGATTCCAGAATTTGAAACAAACTTGCAGGAAGAGCAACAGAAGTACTGCAGTTACACTGAATATATATATGCATAAAAGATGCACCAAGCCAAAGAAGGTTTTCCCTACCATGACTGTGTAGTCTATCTGAGGAGCCATCTCAGCATTAGTCCCACCTTTTAAATGAAGTTCTGATGGGGAAGCAGCAAACAGCACGCAGGGCATTGCTACCTGCATCAGCAGACACACGCTCCTAAAAGCATTAATAAAATACTTGAATGTCATGTAGTCATCATCTGCTTAGTTCCACAGAATCACTACATATCAAAGGCTTCCCAGAGCACTTGCATAACTATTTGAGTCTGGGCATTATCTACAGACTTATTAGTCCTAAAAAATACTGATTTAAAGCTCCCATGTCCTTAGCAAGTCTGAATAGGCAAGTTTTTGTTTGTATATTTAATATACTTGTTTGAAATAAAATTAATGTAGCTTCTTAGTATAGTGCTAAGATTGTGAAAACTGTAGCTTTAGCTAGATGATAAACCCAGAAAAGGCTTAGGTAGTAATTTTAACACTTGATAACAAAATATTTAGAAACCTACAAAGTTCCTTAGAAGCTGGTCAGCTTGCCTAACAAGAAAATGTAAAGACATGCAAAATATGCTTTTAGAGACCAGATTTTTTCCATACTTCACAGAAACTAAGCAACTTCCAAGATAATTTTTGCAAACTAAGCTTGTTCAGCTAAAGAAAATGGTTATCTCACAGGGGTTTGAAACATTAGTCTGCACTGTGAAAACAGCAGCCCACGTTGAACTGAAAACAGAGCTTTGTTTTCTTAAGTAACTTCCAAATGCTGGTTAACCACACTGTTTCTCATTTTTTCCCCTCTTGTGTTTAATTCCTAATTCTGCTGCATCACCGCTTACTGAAACCTTTCTGTGTTAACTAAAAGACATCAGCTTGGTTGTTTACACTATTTCAGCTCAGAAAACTATTTCTCATAGTGTAAATTAAACTGTAACTTATACCTAATCTGACTTAGTTTCCAGTTAACTGATCATCTCAGTCTTCCATAGGTAAACCTATTTCCTTGGTTTTGCAACAGATCCCAAGAACAAAGGACCCAACACAGGAATACAGGATAGGAGAAAGACAGGCACATATAACCATGGAGAGAATGTTCCACATTCCAAGACTAGTATGCCATACTGTACCACTACATGTGTAAGTAAAATCTCAAAGTTTATTATATAAGGATTACTTCAGATCTCAGAGATTTGAGACAGTTATCTGATTTGATGCATATGAATTGATAAGTAATGTACTGATGTGAGGAAATAACAGATAAAAGTTTAAATACACAGACAGCTGGGGTTTGCTTAACATTAATCAAGGATTCAACTTACACAGCAACGACAGTTTTAAATTTGCATGTATTTTACTCATATATATCCTGCCTACACCAAAGGTTCTTTGATCACATGTATCTGGATCAGGTAGAACAGATTTTGGCTCCCCACCCATGTATTAATGTTATTTTTTTTCCTCCATTCATTTTTGATAATTTCAAAGTTACCAAAATCAGCTGTGTGGAGTTATAGATCAGTCATTATCCATGTGCAAAGACATACCCTGCTGTTTTCGTATCCGCTATGTGGGTTCCACCTTTGATCTTCCCAGGAGTGAAGATTATTTCCGTTGAGCCAATTTCTCCACCTTCCAGCTTCCCCTCACATAGATCTCGAATCATCTCCAATCCAGATAGATGCTGAGGCCTTGGATATGAAGTTAAAAATACATGCAGGTTGACGGCACACTCATGTTACATGAAAAGATCTACTAAACACCAACTAACAAATACTACCATTGCAAATTTTAGATCAAACGTGGATCAGAAATTCAGTCTGACTCCTAAAGTATGTCTGGGTTCACAGGAGCATTAAGGCCACTCTGGAAGCTGGAGGATTCTGGTGTGTTTTCTACTACAGTGGGTCGAGACAGACAGATGAGATGCAGGAGCAGTCACTCATACTAATGTGACAAATGCTTGGACAAAAATGCAGTGGCAATACTGAACTGAAGCCAAGTCAGTAACTGGTTGCCAAAGCCACAGAAGAGTAGCAGTCATGCTGAGTATCTGTCCTGCTGTTCTTTTTTCCATTTGAGTAATTTAAACAGGACATAAGTTAACTATTCTTAGCACTATATACTCAATGAGACATATTCTGCTGAGGCATTACATGGCCTCAATTTTCATAGTTCATATGGTGCAGTCTGCATAGCACCTTTGAAAATATTTTTGAGAAGCTCTGTCTGTAACTCTGTGGTGCCTGAGAGATGGTAACCAGGGCAGCAGCCTTACTTGTCCTGGCAGTCAGCCAGGGACAGTGAGGAACAGCACTGAGGGGAGCAAGTGAAGGGGTCCAAATCCTCTCACCAGGACATTGTAGGACACCCAGTTCACACCTTAGCTTTCCTCCACGCTCAGTCTTTCCATGTATTTTGTATCAAAAATAGCGTGGCCAGCAGGACTAGAGAAGTGATTGTCCTCCTGTGCTTGGCACTGGGTGGGCTATACCTCAAATACTGTGTTCAGTTTTGGGCCACTCACTACAAGAAAGACACGGAGGTGCTGTCCAAAGATGAGTGCAAACCTGGTCAGTGGCTTTTACAAAGAGTGGCTGATAGAACTGGGGTGGTTCAGTTTGAAAAAAAGGAGGTCCAGTGCAACCTTATTGCTCTCCAGAAAAGCAGGGTTGCAGTGAGGCAGGTGTTGGTCTCTTCTCAGGTGTAGCAAATAATGACAAAATGGTCTCGTGTTGTGCCAGGGGAGGTTTAGATTATGAGAAAATCATTCTTCAGCAAAAGGGTTGTAAAGCACTGGAACAGGCTGTCCACAGAAGTGCCTGAGTCACCATCCCTGAAAGTACTTAAAAGATGTGCTGACACGGTGCTTGGGGACATGGTTTAGTGGTGGACTTGGAAACGTTACGTTAACGGCTGGGCTCCACGATCTAGGTCTCTTCCAGCCTACGCAACTCTTTCCACATAAGTGAGCCACAGCCAGGATTTTCTGATTAAAAGGCTCTCCTACAGCAACAGAAATACACGAGACTTGTTCTTGGAAGTATTTCTGCCGACAGTCAGCTAAAAGAGCGTGCACGGATACAACCCTGGCCTCAGGCGCGCCGTAAGGGGACCCCCGCTGAGCGCCCCCCCGGACCACCACACCTGGGCCAACCGCGCGGGCGAACAGGTGGCGCGAGGACGACAGATGGGCGCTCACCTGAGGCCAGGCTGGCTTCTTCCGGCGCGGATTCGGCGCACCCGCAGCGGCAGGCCCAGCAGGCAGCTCAAGGCCGTGGACACTCTTAAAATCTGCCCACCCTGCACGGAGAAAGGCGTTACGGCACTTCCCACCCAGCCGGCCACTACCGGCCCGCCCGTGACCGCTGCCCAGAGAGAGGTAAGGCGAGACCAGACCGCCGCTGGTGCTCACCCCCTCCATGATCCCGCCGTCTATCTCCACCCTCTCTCCGTCCATGACTGGCGGTGAGCGGAGCTGTCTCTCGCAGAGGTCCCTGCCGCGCCGATGGAATCCCAGCGGGGCCCTGCAGACGGCGAGCCCTCGGCGAAGCAGCCCCGGTGGTCGCGAACACTTGGTGAGTGAAGCGCGCCCAGAACACGCCTCAGTGGCGCCAGTGCCCCGGCCTGTCGCTGCCTGGCCGCGCCGCGGAGTTGGAGCAGGCGCAAGGCGGAGCCACCTCCGCGCCCACGCCCCGTGGGTTGGCGTGAGAGGTAGCCGCCGGGTCCCAGGGCCTGAGCAGCCGCGTAGCGCGAAGGGAGAAGTTCCTTATCCCTGCTTTAAGGACCGTGTCTCGGCACAAGGCAGAGCACGGCGTCCAGGAGGAGGCAATGTCTTTGCCCTGTCCCGAGGCTACCGCCAAAGGCCACGCTAGGCCGGAGCGGTGACAAACGCGACACCTTGCAGGCCGTGACCAAGCGGCATCGGGGATGCAGCTCCGCGGGCACAGCTCTGCCTCCTGGCGCTCTGTGCCGCTGCCGAAGGCTGGACATAGTTTTCCCCACAAGCTAGATGGCTAAAAGAAGCACCGAGAGACGTGGGCCTGCTGGTTTGGCAATCACAGTCGAAAATTTATTACAGCTGTACTTAGGAATGGCTGGGCCCTTCCCGCTGCTTCTGCCAGGGGAAGCTGCACTGCCTCCACCACAGCCAAAGGCTTTGCTTCAGGACCCCCCGTAAGGCGCTCACCCTCCCGTTACTTCTCGTGGGCGTGTGATGGCTCAGAGGCGCCACCTGCGCGCCTCGGCGGGCAGCCGGGACCAGCCGGCTACCGCCGCCACAGCGCCGCACTCTCGGCCGCCGCCGCCCTCACTGGCCCGTACCCGCTGTCTGGTTGGCTGCGGTCGGCGTGGCTGCAGTCTGGTTGGCTGTTCGGTGGGAGGTGTGTGGGGCGTGGGGGCTGCCTCTTCCCGGAGTAAAATGGCGACTGTGGTCGCTCTGAGGAGCTGCTGCCGAGCCGCGGGACGCCTGGTAAGGGGAGCAGGGGATCGTGCGGGTGGTGGCGGTTCCGGTATGCCGGTGAGGGGATGGACAGCGTGCGCTGTCTCGGCGGCATCCTGAAGTCCTCTTGCTTCCCTTCATCCGGGAATGGGCGAGGACCTCGCGGCAGACCCCGAAGCAAATAGGAGACGCTCGCAGACTTGCCGCCTCCCCCGCGCCTACGAGTGGGCAGTGTCCGAACTACCTTCCCTGCCTTCTCTCTATCCTGCCCGGTCACTATTAGTTGCACTTGCGAGCGGGCAGCGCCCCCGGTTTGGCGACACGAGTGACCGTGTCCCTCGCAGCCAATCCGCTGACGGTGCCAGTCCCGCACGCCCCGTGGTGCTGGCGGAGCCTGCCCGCTGCTCCTTGGGAGTCAGAGTGCCCTCGATCCCCAGGGACCCTCAGTGCGGGTTTCCGCCGTCCCACGATGCTGCCGCTGAACGTCTTCCCTGCTGCCCATATTTAATGTGAAAGAAAAATGCATGTCCTGTAATAAGGTACTGGCATCGTTTTCTGCCTCCTCTGATGCGTTGGTTGCACTGGTGAGCGGTGCACTGCCATCGCCGCTCCTTCACACGTGTATTCTGTCTGCGCAGGGACGGCATAGTTAACGCAAAAAGGGAAAACATGTTTCTCTGCTTCCCATAAGCCTTGATATTTGTTAATTAAGTAGCTGAGATACCATGCTTAAAGAAGTGAAACTGCTTTTTTTTTTCTGTCTTACTATTTTATAGTCTTTCACCTGTAGTGAAGAGTGTTGGCTTCCATATGTCACCTCTGTTTTGTGGAATGCCAGAAAAAGAAGCATCTTTTTGTAAGATAATTCAAGTGAGAACAAAAGTAAAGATTAGTTCTGCTTTCTATCTCCTCCCCTCCTGATCATATTATATTTTGAATGCATAGTAGTGAGGAATTTCTTCAGCAGTATTTTGTTATTATCTAATTTTAAGCTACATGTAAGTAATTTTACTAACTAAGAATATTGAAAATAGCAAGACTGTTTTTCCCTTTGTGTTTTCTTTCTAAATAAATCACCTACTTTTAAATTCAGAGGGAGGTTCTGATAAAGTAATGCTCATCTTATCTGTGTGCATACCGAACTATAGAATTGGCTATTTGCAGTCTGTGTTTCCTGCAAGCACATTTTGTAGCTAGATATACTAATTCTTGTGAAGGTCTACTTTGAAACAGTGATAAGATCACTGATAAGATTTGAGGAGAACTCACCTGCTTAATTCTTGGCTTTAAGCCTGGTGCCTCGAGCAGGACTTTGGGGGTTTTGACCATGGATCACCCTACATTATGCCAGGTGTGCTGGAAGCAGGTGGGGTGCATCTCCCTCCAAGTGGGAGAAGGTTTATGTTGCATGGGTTGGCTGGGCTTATTACTTGTGCTTTAAACTAGGTTGGAAGCTGGTGAGGGAAAGAGCCAGGCTTCCTGTAAGCAAGCCTGAGGCAATTGTGAGGTGATGTGTCAGCTCCACTACTATCTCAGGGGAGGTAGATATCATTGAGTTATGTATTGGAGAAGATGCAAGGGCTAGCAATGAGTACAATCTGAGGGATGGCACACCAGGGTGGGAGGCTAATAAGAGCCTCCAGCCTGTTACCATACAGCATGCTGGGGACACAGAATAGTTCTCAAAGTCTAACAGAGATGAGCCATGGGGATCAAGTAATGAAAGAATCATCAGCACGTGCAGAGCTCGCTGCTAGGTTGGTGGCCGTGGGAATGGCTGGAGAGTGAGAATGGAAGCTAAGGGACTAACTCCCTCCCTGAAATGCTTATATACCAATGCGTGGAGCACGGGGAATAAGAATAAGCAGGAGGAGTTGGAGATCTGTGTTAGGTTGAATGACTATGATATAATTGCTATCACTGAGACACGGTGGGACAGGTTGTCATGGATGGCTCTGTACTGTTCAGGAAGGATAGATGAGGTGGAGGGGTTGCTCTCTACGTGTGAGAGCAGCTGAAGTGTGCTGAGCTCTATACAAGGGGGGAGGCAGAACAGGTTGAAAGCTTGTGGGCAAGAATAAAGGGAAGTAGGAAGGGAGGTGAAATTGTTGTAGGTGTCTGTTGTAGACCACCAAACCAAGAGGAAGGTGTTGACAAGGCCTTCTGCAGTCAACTGGAGGTAGCCTCTAGATAAAACTCCTTGGTAGTCATAGGTGACTTCAGTCACCCTGATATTTCCTGGGAAGCTCACAGCCAGTCCAAAAGGCTCTTGCAGTGTGTCAATGATAACTTCTTGATGCGGGTAGTGGAGGAACCAACAAGGAGAGGTGTACTGCTGGACCTTGTATTAACTAATAAGGAAGGACTGGTTGAGGACATGAAGGTCAGGAACAGCCTTGGTGACAGTGATCACAACATGGTGGAGTTTAGTATTATACAGGGTAGGATCAGGGCAACAAGTAGGATCACAAACCTGGACTTCTGCAGGAGTAGCTTTGTACTCTTCCCAGATACACTTGCAGAAATCCCATGGGCTCTGGAGGGTAAAGGAGCCCAAGAAAGTTGGTTAATTTTTAAAGGTCACTTCTTCCAAGCCCAAGCTAGGTGAGTTCTCTTGAGTAGACAATTGGGTAGATCTGCTAGGAGACCTGCATGGCTGAGCATGGATCTCCTGAAGGAAATCTCAGGGAAAAAAAGAAACTTGCAGTTCATGGAAGAAGGGACTTGTCACTTGGGAGAACTATAAAGAGGTTGTCAGGGCCTGTAGTAAGGCAACAAGGAAGGACAGAGCCCTCTTGGAACTAAAACTGGCAAAGAAAGTAAAATAGAACAAGAAGGGCTTCTTCAAATGTATCAGTAGAAAAAGGAAGAATAGGGAAGGTGTGGGCCCATTGCTGAATGAGGAGACAGCCTTGATAACTGAGGGTGCCAAGAAGGTAGAGTTGCTGAATGCCTTCTTTGCTTCAGTCTTTACACCTAAGACTGAACTTTTGTATCTACTCCAGACCCTGGATGAAGGAGGGGAAGCCTGGAGGAGGAAATGCTCCCCACTGTCCAGTGAAGGCTGCGTTAGGAATTGGTTACACAAATTGAATATTCACAAGTCCATGGGCCCTGTTCACTTAAGAGTCCTGAGAGAACTGCCTGATGTTGTTGCTCTGCCACTCACCATCATCTTTGCAAAACCGTGGCAGACAGGAAAGGTGCCTGAGGACTGAAGGAGAGGTGATGTCACCCCAGTCTTCAAAAAGGGCAAGAAAGAGGTTCTAGGAAATCACAGACCAGTCAGCCTCGCTTCTGCCCCTGGAAAAATGAGTGGCTCCTTCTGGAAGGCATATTGAGGCACTTGGAAGAGAAGAAGGTTATCAGGAGTAGTCAGCATGGATTTACCAAGAAATCATGGCTTGACTAATCTGATAGTATTCTATGATGTTATAACTGAATGGGTAGATCTAGGGAGACCAGTGGATGTCATTTACCTTGACCTTAGCAAGGCCTTTGACACTGTCTTCTGTGACATCCTAGTGAGCAAGCTCAGGAAGTGTGGGATGGAAGAGCAGGCAGTGAGGTGGATTAGGAACTGGGTACAAGATAGAGTTCAAAGAGTGGTAATCAGTGATGCCAAGTCCAGCTGGAGAGCTGTAACCAGTGGAGTCCCCCAGGAATCAGTCTAGGGTCTGGTGCTGTTCAACATCTTCATCAATGACATTGATGAGGGGACAGAGTGTCTGCTCAGCAGGTTTGCTGATGACATCAAACTGGGAGGCTTGGCTGATGCAGCTGAAGGCTGTTTGGCTGTCCAGCAAGACTTGGACAGACTGAGAGCTGGGCACAGAGGAACCAAATGAGGGTCAACAAGGATAAGTGCAGAGCCCTGCATCTGGGGAGGAATAACAAACTGCACCAGTACAGGCTGGGAGGTGATCTGCTGGAGAGCAGCCCTGTGGAGAGGGACCTGGGAGTGCTGGTGGATAACAAGTTGACCGTGGCACAGCAATGTGCCCTTGTGGCCAGGAAGGCCAATGGTATCTTGGGGTGCATTAAGAAGAGTGTGTCCAGCAGATCAAGGGAGGTTCTCCTCTGCCTCTAGCCTGCCCTGGCGAGAACCCATCTTGAGTTTTGGGCTTCCCAGTTTAAGAAGGACAGAGGTCTGCTGGAGAGGGTCCAGTGGAGGGCTACAAGGATGATTAGGGGACTGGAGCACTGCCTTATGAGGAGAGGCTCAGGGACCTCAGGCTATTTAGTCTGGAAGAGAGAAGACTGAGAAGGAATTTGATGTTTATAAATATCTGAGGGCTGGGGGTCAGGAGAATGAGGGACAGGCTCTGCTCTCTTGCTCCTTGGGATAGGATAAGGAGCAATGGATATAAGCTGCAGCACAGGAGGTTCCACCTCAATACAAGGTGGAAATTCTTTAGTATAAGGGTCACAGAGCATTGAACAGGCTCCCCAGAGAGGTTGTGGAGTCTCCTTCTCTGGAGTCTTTCAAGGCCTGTCTGGATGTGTTCCTGTGTGACCTGAGCTAGCTTGTATGGTCCTGCTGTGGCAGTAGGGTTGAACTTGATGATCTCTTTGGGCCCCTTCCAACCCCTAATGTCCTGTGATCCAAGAAGTAGTCTGGTTATTATATATATTAATGAGATTTATTTGGATAGTCTTGGTGCTTTTGCAAGCACTTTGGCTAGCAGTAGGGAGAGGGACAAAGTAATGGTATTTGTCCATGAGGGATGTAAGTTGTGAAGAAGAGGAGAAATAAGCCCAAGGGGCTTTGTGTTAAGTAGCCACAAAGTAACTATTACCTAGACACTAGGACACAGTGCCAGTTATTTAGGTGAGGAGTGATCTCTGACTAGAATGTGCTACTAAGGACATGGGCTATGTATATAGAAAATTTATATACTGGTGATACGGAATACCTACACAATACAAACCCAATGTAAGTTCATGAAAATGGCTCTGTGGGACAGCAAGTCAAAAAAGTTCTACAGAGAAGCATCTTTTAATGGGAAGTTGTTGCCTCTGAGCACAAACTGTGCTTTTTGACTTTGAAATTCAGTGTTACTTCATCAGGTAGTCCATTGCCTGGAGACTGCATAAAACCATTCTAAGCCAGCAGTAGAATTATGGGATCAGTGGTGATTCAGGAAAGCACAGTTGGCTTCTTTTCTAAGGAAACAGCCAAAACTGAAAATAGGGTTGCCATTTTCCCTCAGATAGCATAGACCTCCCATGTTGTCTTGGTTTAGAAAAGTTTAGTCAAGCAAATATCAGTGGCTGTTGCATCTTTGGCATCAGGGAGAGTCTGGACTCTGCCCTTACTGTTTTCTCACCACAGTAACTGCGCTCAGAAGACTTGCACAGGCAAGGTGGTAACTTACTTTAAATCATCATAGCATGATGGTGCTGACAGAAACATAACTGCTGGTACTGTGCTTGTTGAGTAGAAACAACTGCTAGTACTGTGCTTGTTGGGGTTTTTATTACTGCATTTTTTGACATTGGAGGTATGTGCATGAATAAGCTAATTTTATCTGATATGCTTTTGCCATTCCCTCATTCAGAATTATGCAGGAAATAGTATTACAGTGATTGCATGCTCAGAGTGGTATTACTGACATTAAAAAGCACAACCTCTTTTAATTCCTGGTTTTTAATTTTCACCCTTGTTAGGATGGGACCCTGTTCTGTGCAAATATTTGCTATTGTATTATTGTTTTAACGTACAGGCACACCAAATTTTAGTAAAGAATGTGCAAAACTGCAAAGGAGAAAAATCAAATTTTGAAGAAATGCAAATATAATTGTAAACAGCATTGAAACTCTTCTGTAACAAAAACAGATAGTTTTTTTGGCAGTAATTAATTCACTGTGTCTAGTTCTGGGCCCCCCAGTTTAAGAGGGACATTGAGATGCTTGAGCGTGTCCAGAGAAGGGCAACGAGGCTGGTGAGAGGCCTCGAGCACAAGCCCTACGAGGAGAGGCTGAGGGAGCTGGGATTGTTTAGCCTGGAGAAGAGGAGGCTCAGGGGAGACCTTATTGCTGTCTACAACTACCTGAGGGGTGGTTGTAGCCAGGAGGAGGTTGCTCTCTTCTCTCAGGCGGCCAGCACCAGAACAAGAGGACACAGCCTCAAGCTACGCCAGGGGAAATTTAGGCTTGAGGTGAGGAGAAAGTTCTTCACTGAGAGAGTCATTGGCTACTGGAATGGGCTGCCCAGGGAGGTGGTGGAGTCGCCGTCCCTGGAGCTGTTCAAGGCAGGATTGGACGTGGCACTTGGTGCCATGGTCTAGCCTTGAGCTCTGTGGTAACGGGTTGGACTTGATGATCTGTGAGGTCTCTTCCAACCTTGGTGATACTGTGATACTGCCTGCATTGGTTACCAAGTCTTAAAAACACATGGAAAGTGTTATGGATCTTCACATTTAGAAATAGTTCAGAGATTTGATGTGCTCCTTGTGATCATCTTTGCAGGTAAATATTGACTGTTTTCCATGTAGGGTCTCATAAAGAGGAAAGAACTTTATTGTAAGTTTGGGACAAAAAGATCTTGTTGAACAAGACAACCAGCAATAGAACAAGGGGACACAGTCTCAAGTTGTGCCAAGGGAAGTATAGACTGGATGTTAGGAGGAGGTTCTTCATAGAGAGAGTGACTGGCATTGGAATGGGCTGCCCAGGGAGGTGGTGGAGTCGCCCTCCCTGGAGGTGTTCCAGAAAAGCCTGGATGGGGCACTTAGTGCCATGGTCTGGTTGATTGGCTAGGGCCGGGCAATGGGTTGGACTGGATGATCAAAGAGGCCTCTTCTAACCTAGTTGATTCTATGATGCACTTAGAGGATATGTGTTTGGAAGTACATACCTTGCATGTGAACATGTTTTTTGATTGGCATTGGAATGGGCTGCCCAGGGAGGTGGTGGAGTCACTGTCCCTGGAGTTGTTCAAGAAAAGACTGGATGAGGCACTTAGTGCCATGGTCTAGTTGATTGGCTAGGGCTGGGTGCTAGGTTGGACTGGATGATCTTGGAGGTCTCTTCCAACCTTGGTGATCCTTTCCCTGTCCTGATCCTTTCCCTGTCCTGATCCTTTCCCTGTCCTGATCCTTTCCCTGTCCTATGCTATGCTATCCTACATTATACACCAGTGTTGTATTGTATAAATATTGATTACTAAATGAAAGATATTTAATACCATTTGCAATGCTAGATTAAATAATACAGAAAAATATGTATGTTGCCATTTCAGAATTGTAGAGTTTTCTGAATAATCTACTTTTTTAAAGTGCAATACAAAATCAGTTACTTGAGCAGTGGGGGGGTGGGAAGGACCATCAGGAAGTGTGATATGCTTTGTAATTACTGAAAGGACTTTTAAAAATGAAGTTAAAATGAACTTTCCCATGCAGGTGTGCTGTTTTCTGGCTCCTCTAAGAAGATAATTTCTAAATTTTACAGTTTTGAGCTACTTGAGGTACATTGTAGCACCTGAATGTTTTTTGTATCTCTAAATTAGAGTATCTACAAAGAAATTATTCTTTTTATTAATTTTACAGCACTTATAAGACAACATAATAGCAGAATTACATTAGATTTAAGAAATCTAACTAAATAAAAAAGGGTCTGAACTAACTTCTGTTGAGATCAACAATAAAATGCCTCTTTATGTCAATGCAAGTGCTGCTGGCTATGCTTCTGATCAAAATCATGACCGATTACACAATGCTTTATGGCATAAGGTTTTGTCTGAAGAACCTTTCAGAAAATTTTGTTGACCCTTAAGGTTGCTTTCTGGATAAATGTAACTGTAACCATAACAGAAAACCATCTCACACCTACTTCTTACTAAATGTCATTGAAGTTGATGTGAAATGATCTTTACGTGAAGACAACTGCGCCTTCTGTTAGCAGACGTAAAATGGCAACTTTTGTCTGTGCCCTCTAGTGTGAATTTCTTTTCCAATTAGTACTTCTGATCAAGATTGAACTGCAATAAGAACTGATAAAGAAGAATATGCTCTTTTTTTTTCTCCTGTAGGCTAGGGGACACTTCCAGCATCTATTCTGGATAAGAATATTTCAGATGGCTGCTGTTGATATTATGTATGCTTTTCATGTGCGTGTCCTGATTAATTGCTTAGAGAAACGACAGCAACTGTCAATCTCCTACCAGATCTTGTCATGATTTTTGTTAATTGGTTCTGTTATTGTGATTGATCTCCCAAGTGTCGTGTTAGTGACAGAAGTTAAAAATCTGGCACAGCTTATGCTAATTTAGTGGTGATTGTATGATCAGTATGTAGCCAGGATAATTGTGTTTCCGTAAGAACTGCTCTTATATAAACTGTGATTAAACTATTTTAGTAATATTGTTGTATCAGGCATGTTGATTGAGCTCTCCCTTCCTCAGTCTGTTGTATTTACAGTTGAGACTTTCCTCCCCTAGGTTTGCATCCACCGTGCTAGATCATGCAGCAGCGTTGGCTTTATAAAATCGAAATACGTGTGCCTGTTTGACAAAGCTGCCCTCAAGTTTAGCCATCAACAGCGATTCTTCAGAACATCTGCTGGTAATCTTTTTCTTCATCAAATAAGTTCTTTAATTTTGCTATTTTAGGAGTGTTATATTAGCCCTTCATATATGATTGGTAGCTAGACCGCTTATGATGCATTTGGATTTTACTGTCTGATGTCTTACCTCTAGCGTTGAAAATTATTTGCACCTCTAGCGTTGAAAATTATTTGCACCTCTAGCGTTGAAAATTATTTAATATTAAATATGTATTTCCTTATTGTCTGTTTTAAGTTTCATGTGGCCAAGTTGTCCAGTTTAAGCTTTCTGACATTGGAGAAGGGATTACGGAGGTGACTGTGAAAGAATGGTAAGCTCTGCTTCCTTGGAAATATACTAAGTGAGCAGTTTAGCAGCTGTATTATTGGTTATTTGTCTGACCTTATGTTTTCTGGGTTACAACTTAAGTTTTTCAAGCATCAGTTTTATCAGTTTAAACCTTCTATATACTCTGGTTTACATTTTGTTTCTTTGCAGTCTGGTGTATTTGACAGTGGAAAAGAAGGAAGGATGCCAGCAGTGTGCCCAGGTGGCCAGGAGTGCCAATGGCATCCTGGCCTGTATCAGGAACGGTGTGGCCAGCAGAACAAGGGAGGTTATTCTGCCTCTGTACTCGGTGCTGCTCAGGCCACACCTTGAGTACCGTGTTCAGTTCTGGGCCTTTCAATTCAAGAGAGATGTTGAGGTACTGGAATGTGGCAACAGGAGGGTGACAAAGCTGGTGAGGGGCCTGGAACACAGCCCTGTGAGGAGAGGATGAGGGAGCTGGGGGTGTGCAGCCTGGACAAGAGGAGGCTCAGTGGTGACCTCATTGCTGTCTACGACTACTTGAAGGGAGGTTGTAGCTAGGTGGGGTCAGTCCCTTCTCCCAGGTGACTGGCAACAGAACGAGGGGACAGAGTTTCAAGTTGTGCCAGGGGAGATAGAGGTTTGATACTAGAAGGAAGTGCTTGCCAGAGAGAGTCATTGGCACTGGAATGGACTGCCCAGGGAAGTGATGGAGTTGCTGTCCCTGGAGGTGTTCAAGCAAAGCCTGGATGGGGCACTTAGTGCCATGGTCTAGTTGATTGGCTAGGGCTGGGTGCTAGGTTGGACTCTTTATATTGAGGTGGAACCTCCTGTGTTCTAGTTTGTACCTGTTGTCCCTTGTCCTGTCATTGGGCACCAGTAAAAAGAGAGTGGCACCTTCATCTTGACACCCTCCCATCAGATAATTATTGATGTTGATAAGATCTCCTCTCAGCCTTGCCAAGACTAACAACGCCAGTTTCCTCAGGAGAGATGCTCAAGCTCTGCAATCATCCACATAGCTCTCTATGGGACTCCAGCAGATCACTCGCTCTCTTGAGCTGGGGAGCCCAAAACTGGACACAGTATTCCAGGGCACAGTAGAGGGGGAGGAGAACCTCCCTAGACCTGCTGGACACACTTTTCTTAATGCACCCCAGGATGCCATTTGCCCTCTTGGCTACAAGGGCACATCACTCCTTGGAGCCCTAGTGGACAGCAAGTTGTCAATGGGGCTGCAATGGGCCCTGGTAGTGACTTTCCAGCAGGGTGACCCCTAGTCTGTACTGGTGCTGGTGTTGTTCCTCCCTACATGCAGGAATCCACACTTGTTCTTATTGAACTTCACTTTCACCCAGCTCTCCAGCCTGTCCAAATGTCATCAGGTGGCAGCACAGCCTGTCAGTCCCCCTCTTCAAGTGTCTTATCAGTAAACTTGCTGATCCCCTCATCCAGGTTATTGATGAGAACCGGACCCAGTACTGATCCTTGGGGAACACCACTGGCCACAGGCTTCCAACTGGACTCAGTGTCACTGACCACAACTCTCCGAACTCTGTTGTTGTGCCAGTTACCAGCTCACCTCATGACCATATACTGATTCTGGCAGTTTGAGACTAAGCTTCCGTAGGGTCAGACTAAGGTGGCCTCATTTTCAAATGATTTATAATCTGTCAAGAAAACTCTACTTTACCAAAGTAGTAGTTTAAAATATGTGTGAAGTACTGTGTACAGTTCTGGAGCCCCCAACAAAAGAAGGACATTGAACTGTTGGAGCGAGTCCAGAGGAGGGCCACGAAGATGCTCAGAGGGCTGCAGCAGCTCTGCTATGAGGACAGGCTACAAAAGTTGGGGCTCTTCAGCCTGGAGAAGTGAAGGCTTCGAAGAGACCTTATAGTGGCCTTTCATCATCTGAAGAGGACCTACAGGAACACTGGGGAGGGACTATTGACAAGGTCTTGTAATGACAGGATGAGGGGTAATGGACTTAAACTGGCAGAGGGGAGATTCAAACTAGATGTTAGGATGGCAGTTCTTACCAGTGAAGGTGATGAAACACAGGCAGAGGTTGCCCAGGGAGGTTGTGGCTGCTGTCTCCCTGGAGGTATTCAATGCCAGGTGGAACGAGTCCTTGAGCAACCTGTCTAGTGGGAGGTGTCCCTGCCTATGGCAGGGGGTTGGAACTGCATGATCCTTAAGGTGCCTTCCAACCTAAACCCTTCTATGATAATAGTCTAAATCTTTGTATCATTTCACAGAGCAAACAGTGTGGAACAGTTAGGTGAAAGATACACAGATGATGTGTCCATTATGTAAAATTCTATTCTGGAGTACATTTTCATCTTGCTAGGACTTACATAGCTGAACTTACTAAAAGAATACACAGCACAGATGTTTACCCTGACTGTGTTTTTCTCTCAGGTATATAAAAGAAGGTGACAGCGTGTCTCAGTTTGACAGCATCTGTGAAGTACAAAGCGATAAAGCTTCCGTTACTATTACTAGTCGTTATGATGGCATCATTAGAAAACTCCATTACAATTTAGATGATATTGCTTTTGTTGGAAAACCATTAGTGGACATTGAAATTGATCCATCAAAAGGTACTGTAAGCTATTTTTTTTTTCTCTTGTGCTTACTTTGTTGTTATAAAAAAAACCATCAGTGACAGAGGAGCTTGCTTTTTCCTCCTGAAAAAAATTTAAACCAATTTTTTCTTTCTTTTATAAAGTCAGGAAAATTGAGTAGAAGAAGCTGTGCTATTTTATTAGGCTTTAAGTACTGTGTGCAGTTCTGGAGCCCCCAACACAAGAAGGACGTGGAACTGCTGGAGCGAGTCCAGAGGAGAGCCACGAAGATGATCAGAGGGCTGCAGCAGCTCTACTATGAGGACAGGCTGAGACAGTTGGGGCTCTTCAGTCTGGAGAAGAGAAGGCTTCGAGGAGACCTTATAGTGGCTTTCCAGTATCTGAAGGGAGCCTACAGGAAGGCTGGGGAGGGACTATTGACAAGGTGTAGTAATGTCAGGATGAGGGGGAATGGGTTTTAACTGGAAGAGTAGAGATTTAGACTGGATGTTAGGAGGAAGTTCTTTACAGTGAGGGTGGTAAGACACTGGCACAGGTTGCCCAGGGAGGTTGTGGATGCTTCCTCCCTGGAGGCGTTTAAGGCCAGGCTGGATGAGGCCTTGAGCAGCCTGTTCTAGTGGGAGGTGTCCCTGCCTATGGCAGGGGGTTGGAGCTGGGTGATCCTTGAGGTCCCTTCCAACCTAAACCATTCTGTGATTTCTTACTGAAAATTTAGCTTAAGCAGCAGCCTTTAACATCTTTTCTTCCCACGCAGAACAGCCCAAAGTAAATGTTAAAATCTTCATCTGTCACAGAGTTTCAGACTAGTTGGGGTCGTAATTCAGCAAATACAGTAAGTTAACTTTTGTCTTATTGTTTGCAGGTGTTGCCTCAGAGGAAGATGTTGTTGAAACGCCTCCTATGTCTCACGAAGAGCACACTCACCAAGAGATAAAGGGTCACAAGACGTTAGCAACCCCTGCAGTTCGTCGTCTGGCCATGGAGAACAATGTAAGTTTGCTGGATCAGATGCCCCTACATTCTGTCCACCTTTTATACAGCAGTTTGACTGACCAGGGGAACATTGATCCAGAGGAAAGTGTAGTGAGAAATTGCTTAGTTTTAAACACGTTTCAAATGTGTAAAAGCTCTTGTAAAGATGATGAGGACTGTGCTTTCTGATGATTATGTTGGATAGGAAAAGAAATTACTGGTCTTAACATGTAGCTAGAATGCCTTAGGCTGGAAAATAAGAAAATCTTCTTAGAATGAAAATAATAGAAGTGTCAGAACAGACTGTGGAAGAAAGAGGGGGAGAAAAAAAGTAATTTCAGCTTTAGCTACCTTGTTGTATTTTTCAGAATTGTATTAGAGCAGAGGATATGCTAAGTGACCTTCTAAGGGCTTTTCAAAGTCTTATATGCTGTGAACCTATGAATATTCCATTGGATTTGAAAGCTTTTAGGAGCCAAATAAAACAAGTAGAGAAAATTGAATCACAAATAGTTTTCCTCATATGAACATTCCACTGTTGATCCTGTGAAGTGATTAAAAGTTAAGTAGTATTCGTAATTTCTCCTTGAAGTATGCAGTAAGACATGAAGTGAGCCTTCTGGGTGTGATGCTGAGAACCTAATAAGTCATAGAAAGGGGAAAAACCCTGTAGGTATGGTAGGTAAGTAACTGGATTAATTTTTAACCATAGCTCACAGTATGGCATTTTTATATTCCTGTACTCAGCACTGGTCAGACCACACCTTGAGTACTGTGTCCAGTTCTGGGCCCCTCAATTCAAGAGAGATGTTAAAGTGCTTGAATGTGTCCAGAGAAGGGCACCAAGGATGGTGAGGGGCCTGGAGCACAGCCCTACGAGGAACTGCTGAAGGAACTGGGGTTGTTCAGCCTGGAGAAGAGGAGGCTCAGGGGTGACCTCATTGCTGTCTACAACTACCTGAAAGGAAGTTGTAGCCAGGTGGGGGTTGGTCTCTTCTCCCATGCACCCATTGACAAAACAAGAGGACACCGCCTCAAACTGTGCCAGGGCAGGTTTAGGCTGGACATTAGGAAGAAAATCTTCATGGAAAGAGTGATTGCCCATTGGAATGGGCTGCCCATGGAGGTGATGGAGTCACCATTCCTGGAAGTGTTTAAAAGGAGGATGAATGAGGCACTTAGTGCCATGGTTTAGTTAATTAGAAGGGTTAGGTGATCGGTTGGATTCAACATTGCTAGAGGTCTGTTCCAACCTGGTTGATTCTGTGAAACAAAACCATCACAGCTTGTTTTGCACTTTTCAGATTAAATTGAGTGAAGTTGTTGGAACAGGGAAAGATAACAGAATCCTTAAAGAAGACATACTCAATTACTTGGCCAAACAAACAGGAGCTATTTTGCCTCCATCGCCAAAGGCTGAAATTGCTCCTCCTTTGCCAAAATCTCCGCCGGCTGCTCCAAAGGACAAAGCACGTAAAATTCCTGTGCCTGTTTCCAGACCCCTTGTGTTTTCAGGAAAAGACAAAACTGAACCTGTAACAGGTAAATCATTCAAATCTCGAGACAGTGTTCACAGTAGACTGTCAGTAAATGTTACTTAGTCAACAGGTGGGTTCCTTTTGATGGGAGCGTGTTGCATGGTGTTACTATTACAGGAAATAATTGTTCATCTTTTGGTTGGATCGTGTTGGGCTGCAGGTGGTACTTGCTCATTTTTAAGTCATGCTTCTTCAAATGTATACTGAAACAGGCAGGAATTCTGAAACATGAGAATCTGTCACAGTATGAATCACAGAGTTAGTGGCAAAGTGCAGGGAATTTAAGGGTTTAGCAGGAACCCAGAAACAGCAACCAGAACAGGAATTCTTCATGTTGCAATCTGGACTTCAAGCTCCGTAATACTTTGCTCCCCTTAGCACTTTTCATTTTTGAAGCTGGCATGGCTGCAGCATGGTGTGAATAACAGCAGCAGGTTCAACTCAATCCATAACGTTCTTCACCCCTTTTTTCTATATCATCTGTGTCATGCCCAGCAGCAATCAACATCTGGAACATGTCCAGAAAGGACCATGAAGGTAGTGAGGGGCCTGGAGCACAGCCCTGTGAGGAGAAGCTGAGGGAGCTGGGGGTGTGCAGCCTGCAGAAGAGGAGGCTCAGGGGTGACCTCGTTGCTGTCTACAACTACCTGAAGGGAGACACTAGCCAGGTGGGGGTTGGTCTCTTCTCCCAGGCAACCAGCAACAGAACGAGGGGACACAGTTTCAAGCTGTGCTGGGGGAAGTATAAGTTTGATATTAGGAGAAGGTTCTTGTCAGAGAGAGTGATTGGCATTGGAATGGGCTGCCCAGAGAGATGGTGGAGTCCCTGTCCCTGGAGGTGTTCAGGAAAAGCCTGGATGGGGCACTTAGTGCCATGGTCTGGTTGATTTGGCTAGGGCTGGGTGCTAGGTTGGACTGGATGATCTTGGAGGTCTCTTCCAGCCTGGTTGATTCTATGATCAAATGTCAGTCACTGTCCATTCTCAACCAACATGAGGCTGCTTTGCAGTACAGAGAAGACTGCTCACTGCAGATGGTCTGGAGCTCCACTCTGTTCCAGCACAGTCTGGATCAGTCCATGACCAGTCTAAATGGTGGAGCTGTCTCAGGGGCAGTTCAGTCCAGGGACTCCTTCCACCCCTCAAAGTGAAGCAAACTGTGGCTTGAATTTTGGTGCTCATCTTCCAACACATGCAGGAGTGGAGGTCCCTCTGTCACACCAGAAATGGAGATGGGTTCCACCTCTTCAACTGGTCAAGCTGTCAGTTCTGTACAGTACAATAAATGTAGTTGTCCTTCTCCTCAATCTGTTTGGAGGTAGGGCCCTTTTAATTCTGACTGGGGTCCTTGCACATACTTTGGCATTCACACTTGTTCTGGAGAGTACTGCATATGACACTAAGATAAGAAGAAAACACATTAAAAGAGGAAGATAAAAGCTTTTTGCTTGTCTTTCAGGTAATGTTTATTTGAAGAGACTGGAAAGAGCAGTGCAGATCACTGTGCTATGCTTTCAAATGCATACATAGGTGGGAGAGTCAGGCAGCAATATAATCTGAAATACTGCCATCACAAAAGTTGAGTTGCATGTACTGAATCCTCAAGTGAGCTTTACTCTGTCTGTCTTTTGTTGTTGTTGTGGGTTGGCTTGTAATATGATTTTTTTTTTTAAGTTGTCTGATTTGTGTAATTGAAACAAATAACTGAAATTTCACCTTAACTTCCCAGAAGCTCATTTGGTTGGTTTAAGAAGTCTGCAAATATTTTCCAGGTTTTCAAAAGGCAATGGTAAAGACTATGAGTGCAGCCCTGAAGATACCCCACTTTGGTTATTGTGATGAGATTGATCTGACTCAGCTTATTCAGCTGCGGGAAGAGCTGAAACCTGTAGCAGAAATCCGTGGAATTAAGCTTTCCTTTATGCCTTTCTTCATAAAGGTGAGAGGTGCAGCACAGAGGACTTAACCCAGATTTTGCCCAAATCTAATCAGTGATTAAGTTTGGTGTACCGCTCTATCATCTGAATAATTATAGATCACAAGCAAAATCTCATCTTTTCTTGTTTATTGAACCATTTCCCAATTGACTGTTGGAATTGTAGTTAGGATTATATAGCATCATGGAAATTGTGAAATATGTTTAGTGGGGAAGGGTACAGCAGCTAAAGCTTTATTCATTATGGGGGTAAGCCTCAGTAGGTGTTTGAATTACACAAAACAAATTTTGGAAACTCTCAGTGCTTTTTCCTGAACTACCTTAAAATGAGCCTCGTGTGAAATGTGTCATTACTGCTATTACATTTTTGTTGGTATTGAATCCCTTGGGCAAATCAGTGTATGTCTTCCGTTGCTTAGAAGACCAAGCACTTGCACTCACATAGTTGCTATTTCCAATGGCTGGTATCACTGAAGGCTGATACACTCCCTAAGCTATACATTGGTTACATTGAATGTAGAGCTTAATCTGAAAGTTCTGATACACTGCCTAAGCTGTGCATTGAATATGTTGAATGCGGAGCTTAGTCTGAAAGGTCTGATAATGCTGTTTCATTTGGAGTGCTAAGTAAGCACTCATTATGGTCCCTTAAGAGAGAGAATTAATATTACCTCCTTGAAATAGTTTTCATCTAAATAGAGAGCTGAGAATGACATTGTGGCTCAATGTCATAACTTTTGTTCTGGTATATTTGATTGGAATTGTGGAGCAGAAATAGCAGATGGAGATTTAACTCCTTTTACTGATGGAAGAAGGTACTGTAATATTTTGTATGCCTGTCTGATGTATATTTGAGTTTTGTAAATTGCCTTTCTTATTTCTAGTGTTCTGATAATGACAGAATATCAATGGACAGGATCAAAAGAATTTAAGACAGATTTGCATTGTTACTAATCTAAGTTGTCTCTGACCATCCCTTCTTTTCCATGCAGCTCTCTGATTATAAGATATAAAAACCTGTCCTATTTTTTTCTCTTTAACAGGCAGCCTCTCTAGGATTATTGCAGTACCCTGTTCTTAATGCTTCTCTGGATGAAAGCTGTCGAAATGTTACATACAAGGTTGGTAAACCACTGATCAAAGTTGTGAACAGACAACCTAAACTAACAGCTAACATGGGCTTTTCAGCCATGTTCATTGTAAGAACCAAAATTACAGTATTGTGCTGGAAAAATAATTAATGTTTCCAGATTCCAAGACTGGATTTCATTTATTATTGATCTGATTTCAGTATTTTGTTTAATGTGTTGTTGCCTCAAAAATACCTACTAACAGGTTTTCCTATTTTTCACCTGAAACTTGGCCAACCATTTAAAATGAGAACGTTTTAAAGCTAATATAGTATTTTTTTTAGTAATGGCACAGTGCTTCTGCTGTTCCAGAGCTCAACCCTTTATGTATTAAAGTAATATTTTAAACTCAATGTTGATACAGATTAGTTTTCATACAAGGTGCTGGACTGAGGAGAACTTTGTATGGCTGGGCAGCAAGTGTGTATTTTCTTAGGTGATGTGTACGTGTTACTTGCAGTTCAAACTCCTTTTGTGATGTTGTATCAATATCTCTGAGATGTAGTCCTTCTAGGAGACGAAAGATTTTGTTTTGTTGTTTGGTTGGTTTTGGTTGTTTGGTGGTTTGGTTTTGGGTCTTTTTTACTTTTAATCCTCTCTTCAAATCTGCTAGTTGTGTTTTGTTACCCATAGAATCATCCCAAAGTGAAATATTTTCAGTGCAGAATTAATTCTGTGATGTGGAAAGCTGATAGTAAAAAATATTATGTCCCCTTCTCCTCTCAAAGTTATGTAGCAGAGTTGTTTACTATAAACAGCACTTCTTAAGTTAAAAAGATAAGACCTTTTTCAAAAGCTCTTTTATGTAAACTACATTTATTTAATGTTGACTGCTTATGTTAATATCTGCTTAATGAAACTCGTTGCAGGCTTCACACAACATTGGAGTTGCTATGGACACAGAGCAAGGTTTAATTGTCCCAAACGTGAAAAATGTTCAAGTCTGTAGTGTGTTTGAGATTGCTGCTGAATTAAATCGCCTGCAGTCCTTAGGCTCTGCAGGCCAACTGGGAACAAATGATCTCACTGGGGGAACATTCACCCTTTCAAATGTTGGCACAGTAAGTAGAGGAAAAATGAGATCTTGCATCTGAAAATTACTACCGAAATGAATACCGTAGTGAAGCTTAATGTGCAGTGAACAAAACTTGTAGCAATTAATGCAAGAGGCAATCTGCTTTTACAGGGGGAAAAAAAAAAGGAAAATATTTGTTAACTAATATCTTCAGCTTTTTCTTTTCTAGATTGGTGGCACTTATGCCAAACCAGTGATACTACCTCCTGAAGTAGCAATTGGAGCACTTGGAAAGATACAGGTATATTAAATTTATCTCNCCTTCAGGTAGTTGAGGTCACCCTTGAGCCTCCTCTTCTGCAGGCTGCACACCCCCAGCTCCTTCAGTCTCTCCTCCTAAGGCTGTCTTCTAGGCCTCTCAGCAGCTGCATTGCCCTTCTCTGGACACTTTCCAGTATCTCAACATCTCTTGAATTGAGGGGCCCAGAACTGGAAACAGTACTTTAAGGTGTGGCCTGACCAGTGCTGAGTACAGGAAAAGAATGACCTCCCTTGTCCTATTGGCCACCTGTAATGAAAATGAAATGTGGTGCACACCTTTTTGTTGTCCTGTACTAACTTATCCTTGTTATGTTAGGGAAGCTGCATAGCTTGTGATTGGAAAAGTCATCTGCTGTGCAGAAACATTGAATATTTAAAGAGAAGTCTCTTTTGTCAAAGGTTTAGAATTGTTTGGTTTTCTGGAATCCTGTTAAATTTCACTCATGTCTCTGTTTAGCCTTCTAATTATTAAGAAGCCATATAAATATATTTGTACAAGTTTTCACAGAATCATAGCATCAACCAGGTAAGTTTTGCAACATGGCTATAGCATTTTTGTTGTCATCAAGGAGAAAACTTAAGACCAGAATATTTTCTGATAAATGAAATTCAGATTCATAATTCAGAACTTCACCATGACAGTGGTGAGAGCCTGGAATGGGTTGCCCAGGGAGGTAGTTGAGGCCCCATCCCTGGAGGTGTGTAAGGTCAGGCTGGATGAGGCTGTGGCCAGCCTGATCTAGGGTAGGGTGTCCCTGCCCATGGCAGAGGGATTGGAACTAGATGATCCTTGTGGTCCCTTCCAACCCTGACTGATTCTATGATTCTAACTCTGTATGGTGAAGGCAGTTTCATATTTTCTGAATTTTAGGCTTTTATTCTTCTGTGTAGACGTTGGAGATCAATGCTGGAAATGAAATTAGTATCAATTTATAAAACTTCTTCCGTGTTCTTCCTGCAAGACTTTTAGGGGAATGCTTTAAGGAAACTGCCACTTTGCATTATTATTGCTCAGTAAACTACTTTGGTTGTTCCATGATGATGGAAAGCTGCACTGCAGGTTTGCAGTACGTTCTAAACTGCAGCACAGACAGTAATGGGTATGTCCTTGTGTTTGAATGGCACCACTCTGTCTGTTTCAGCAAAAGAGTGAAACTGAGATGAACAAATTGACAATCAAAAAGTAGAGAGGTATTTAGCATTTCTGTTTCTTTGTTTTCTTTAGGTTCTCCCTCGGTTTAATGCAAAAGGTGAAGTATTTAAAGCCCAGATAATGAATGTGAGTTGGTCAGCTGATCACCGCATCATTGATGGAGCTACAATGGCCCGGTTTTCTAACTTGTGGAAATCTTACTTGGAGAACCCTGCCTCGATGCTGCTAGACCTTAAATAAAGGCTAGAATATGCCTTTAAACTTTTTATCTGAATTAGACTGAGTGATGACAAAAGCTGGCTCTGCTGGCACATGCCCTTTGCTACTCACATTATATCGTTCTTTTATGTGGTTACCAGTCTCTCAATTAGTTGTTACTTCTTCTCATCAGTGCTGCAATTCTGCAGCAGGCTCTCAAGCCTAGCAGTCATGGTGTGACTTCTGGGTATGGTGGTGGGATGTCTTTGTCTTTTATAGCACATACGGTTGTGAGGTTGGTGTGACTAAATAGCACTGATCTACAGCTGCAGCATTTATAATCTGATTGACCTGCTTTGAAAGGGAAATACTCAGAGTTCTTCCTCGTTGGACGCACACATTTCTTTTAACAGTATCCAGAGTTACCAAAAGAAGTTATGCAAAGATCATATACAAATAAAATGCCTTTTATGCTTCTGCTGTAAGATGTCCAGAGAACTTTCTGTTGTTGAACTGAGTAAACCTCTCAAATCTTTTACCAGTCTGCTTTTTCCTGGCAACTACTTGCACAGGCACTTTTCAGCAGTTGTTAAATGCAGGGGGTATATTTATTCAAGTGCTTACCAATAATTTCTACTGATAACATTTAAGGCCTTAGTACTCTAAGAATATTCTGTATTTTTAAGCTTTAAAAACTTCTCCAGTTGGTTTTGTTTCTTATAGAAAAGTGTCTGTCTGATTTCTTTTTTTTTAAAACAGGAGGATGTCATTTGTGGTTCTGTCATTAGGTAAGCCTGACAATGAGCAGAATGTGTTCTTAACACTTGAATTGTATTGTTTGATACTCAGATACTAGATTTTGGAAGATTAATCAGATACAACAAAGAACTAATGCTAAAAAAAAATACTGTGTGAGATAAGGACTCTCTGAACTTGGATCCAAGACATGTATCGGATTCATGTAAAGCCTTCGGAACAGACAACAGTTATGTGGCTTTAAGCTAACCTAAAGAGATGATGAGGATTGTACTGCTTATTAACCAGGAGATATGAATAAAACTACTGGATAGAAATACCTCCTGGAAACACAAGTTGCAAACAGAAGCAGATAGAAAAGACTAAAGAGTTCCATGGCCTTAAAAAGTCTTTGCCAGGCACAAAATGGACATTTTCTCCTTTCTTTAGAGATATCAAAACCTGCCTTTACAGAAGCATTTTCCAAAATTGTAGACCAAAGTTTTCTGTTGTATTTAGCTGTGAAGATGCAAGACCCACGTTACCAGAGGCAGAATTTCTGCTATCCTAGATGCTGAGACTGAGAAGAAGAGAGCTAGTAATCTAAGAGAGGAAGCATGGGAGTATACATGTAAGGTGCTGGTTTTATTTCTGTTGTGGTATAAAGGTCTTTTTACATGTAGGTAATTTCTTGCAAAGTTTGGCTAATATGCTTATCACCTATTTCATTTTCATCAGATCTATTCATTCTTAATAACAAAGAATTGTAGTAATATTTATTTCATTTGTGAATTTTATACAGGAAGTCCTGTATGGGTAACTCAAACATAGATATTTCTTACCTTAAAGAACCGACTGCACTCAAACCTACCAAAAGAACACAGCCTAAGGGCTGCTTTCCTACAAGTACACTGATGTAGCTAGGGCTTAGGCTGAACAGTGTATTTTTTAATCTAAAGACCATGGGGAAAATAAATAGAGGAAATCAGGGTTTGATAGAAAGCAATAAAGCCATTTTGGAAGTTTTTGAGACAGAATAATTTTGCTTACAGAAGGAGCCTGAAATTGGCTTTCAAAACTCCAATAAAAGGGAAGGTTAATGTTTTCCTCTCCTAGCTGTAGATATCTGTCTCTTTTGGGGAGGAAATTAAGTAGTTTTTTGGAGTTGGTTTGTTTGTTTTGGGCTATGACTTTTTATAGATCAAGAAAAAACACTGATTTAAAAAACCCTGTGGGAATTGAATCTGTACCAAAACTGAAGAAAGAAGTACCTATAGCAAAGAACTTGGTGGTTCATTTTAGGTTTTTGCAACTTAACCCCCCTCCCAAAATTAGAAGACTGAAAGCTAAAGCAGGTAGTGACTTCTGAAACATGTATCACTGTTCAGGTATTTACTTGGTCATGAACTGGAGAGAGGATTTTTTTGTTGAGAAGTTCTACATGGTAATAATCTACAGAATCTAAGGCTAGTAATGATGAGAAAAGTATTTCTGCTGAAGGAGGCTTATAACCAAATGAATTCTGTTTTTGTCGTTTGATCTTCACATCTTATCCTCCAATGAAAGAATTGGTTAGGAGTTATCCAGTTCTGTGGCGTCTGCCTCAAATAGTCACCTATGATTGTTGCTGTCTTTCTCCTTTTATGTGGTTAAAGATTCTGAGAGTTGTTCTTTTGTCTTCTACAAGGGCTGTTTGAAGAAATAGAATGTTAAAAACATTTCATGATTGGAGGCATGAAGAGGGGTGAGTAGTAGCCCCTCTGCACATCCTGATAAAGATTGCTTTTCTGTCTGGACTTTGGTAATTTGCACTAAAATTCTTTAACAGAATAACTTTCAGTGTGGGCAAAATTAATGAGTAAAATACTTGGTGATGTAATACTTTTTCTAGTCAGTCAGTTGCTGTTTAATAGCACTTTGAAGCTCAGGTATCCTTCAGAGAAACAGTACTAGAGTAAAGCAGGTAATTGTCATTTTGAATTTAACCCTAGCTTATGTTTCATTGTGGAGCACAAGTAGTCTTTTGTTCTTTCTGTTCATAATTTGTAGCTTTTGCTAATGGGAACCCAGGAGTTTATGGGAGCCCAGTGCTGATCAGTGAATTGGGAAGACATTTGGAGTTGTAAATGCTTGGGTGTCTGGCAGCAGCGCCTCATGTGATACCTTCTATTCTCAGCATAGGTTAAAATTAGAACTGGACTGACATTGCATTGCAGCCTGAGTGAGAGTTCTAAATGGTTTTGGTGGGCTAGACAAGATTCACAGTTTCTCTCTGCTCTTACCCAGAAAGCAACGAGTCACAGAAAACTCTTGAAAACACCAAATTGAGGTAAGTTGTTGTTAAACTCTTCCAGATGCTTGGGGGCGAAGTTGTTGGGAGGGAGGTCTGATTGCTTATGAGTAAATTTGCAGTCGTTTTACAGCCAGACTGGGGAATTAACTTGTGAATTGTTGGCTGTGCTGGTATGATTATTGTGAGTTTTTCCCTGATGGATATAAGATCCAAGAACAAGAAGCTTTTGATGGTGGTTCCGTTATTATATTGTTACATCTCACTGAAAACAAAGCCGTTTAATATAGCCCTCTTTCATATTCCATGGTTTATAAAGCACTCTTTGTTGAATAGGTGTTCCACAGCAAAACAGAGCCTTCCAATACAGGCTTTACTGAAAATAAGTCTAATTTTGACTGTATAGTCTGCTACTGGCTTTAGCAGTACATATATTAAGAAATGTCTGTTTTCTGCAGTCTTTATACAGAAAGCTTTCTAGTTTTCTGCCTTAAAAAGCTTGTAGTTCAAAATGTCTCCAAACAAGACAGTGTAGATCATGAAAATCACTTTTTCTCAGTAGAAAATTAATCCTGAAAATGTGAATTGTGACCATGAATGACAGCAAAAAACTTCATACAATGTCTTAGTCGCCGATGTTGCATATTGAGAGGAGGAATAGAAAGGTAATTATAATGAGGACCCCTGAAGAGGAAGCTAATCTTTCAAACTAGTAAATATGATCACATTTATATGGGGAGGAGAAAGAGGATACAATCCCCTCCGTAGAGGAAAGAATTCAGTCCCTCTTTAGGAACTCAAATGCCAGACTGCATTGTGTCACACTGTGGTTGCCATTTGTGTCGCCTGTCAAATTCTGCCATCTTTTCTTAACAAAGAGCAGTTAAGAATCCTTAGTAGTAACATATAGGACTTGATTATTTGAGTATTGTAACTTGATTGTGATTTCAGTATAATTAGGCTTTGTGAATAACTTGGCTGTTCAACATAAAATAGAACAAATGCCAGTTTGAACACAAAAATATTCACTAAGCAATTCTGATTTACCCATGCCCCACAAAATGACAGTGGAGAAAATACAGTAGCAAAGATAGCTGTGAAAAACAGACCTGCAGCAATTACTGTAGGGAACACCTGAAATCCCACTGTTGTTGTTATCTAACTGCTTGGAAGAAAGTTATTCCCACTCTTTTTCTTTAAGAGGGATAATTGAAGACATTTTTCTTACCTGTTGCTGCAGATATTGATACAAAATGTGAAAGGCAGAATTCAGTGTGCACTTCTGTTGATGTGGTTAGCCTTCCAAGCTTGCCTGAATATCAACAGCTTGCCTGCAGTTGATGTCCAAAATTCTCATCCCCAGAGAACTAAGGTAGTGGCAGTAAGAATGCCTATTAGAGGGCTGTGCTGATTAGGATGACTGAATATCCTACTTTTCTGCTTTGCTGGAAAATATTTTTTAATGATCTCACAGAGAAGAGATTACTTAAAAATTTAAGATTGTTCTTTTGTTTTTTCCAAGTGTGGATTTGGGGCCTGTATCAGGAACAGTGTGGCCAGGAG
>WAAF01017101.1:515133-551723 GCA_013400475.1 Tricholaema leucomelas | reverse complement strand
TAGCCCCTATTGAGATTGGTACAAAAGGGACACCCCCTACCCCCCCTTGCCCAGCCTGGGCAGCCGGACCCTGGGGATCCCTCACACAGCCCCATTTGTTCCCCCTGTTTGCTTAAGGAGGTGGTGGGGAGAGGGGGGAGGGAAGTGGAGGAAGAGGGGGAAGGGGAGAAAAGATGAGGACAAAAAAAAAAAAGTAGGGGTGGAAAGAGGAAAGAGGGGAAAGAAGTAAGGGGGAGGGAAGGAAGAAGGAAAAGGGGGGAAAAAAAGCAAGGAGGAGAAAAAGACGGGGAAAAAAGGAAGGAAAAACAGGAGATAAAAAAGTGGAAAATAGACAAAAATATGAACAAATGGAGGAAAAGGAGGAGGAAAAGGGGGAAGGAGTTGAGAAAAAAAAGAGGAAAAAAGGGAAAGAAAGATCAGGGGAAAGAGAAAAACAGTGGGAAAAAAGAGGGGGGGCATAGAGGGGAGAAGCAAGCTAAAATATGAACAAATGGAGGAAAAAGAGGAAGAAAAGGGGGAAGGAGTTGAGAAAAAAAGAGGGAAAAGGGGAAAGAAAGATCAGGGGAAAGAGGAAAACAGTAGGAAAAAAGAGGGGGGCCATAAAGGGGAGAAGCAAGCTAAAATATGAACAAATGGAGGAAAAAGAGGAAGAAAAGGGGGAAGGAGTTGAGAAAAAAAGAGAGAAAAGGGGAAAGAAAGATCAGGGGAAAGAGAAAACCAGTGGAAAAAAGAGGGGGGGCATAGAGGGGGGAAGCAAGGAAAAAAGGAGGTGGGAAAAGAGGGGAGGAAAAAGAGGGGGAAGAGAAACAAAAAAGAGGAAAATAAAGTAAAGGGGAATAAGGTAAAAAAGAAAAAGGGGGAAGAAAAATATAATAGAGAGGGAAAATGAACAAGAAGAGGAGAAAAAAAGCAAAAGACAAGAAAAGGAAAAAAAGGAGGAAGAAAGAGTGGGGGGGAAAGGAAAAACGGGGGGAATAGGGGAAAGAAAGGGGGAAGAAGAGGGGGGAAAGGGTGAAAAGTGAAGCGGGGAGGAGAGGAAAAATGGTGGGGGGGAAATAGGGGAAAGAAAGGGAGAAGAAGAGGGGGAAAGGGTGAAAAGCAAAGTGGTGGGGAAGGGAAAAACTGGGGATAAGGGGAGGGAAAAAGAGGAAGAGAGAAAATTGGAGAAAATTGGGATAGGACACAAAAAAAAAAAAAAACTAAACAGGAGAGAGGAAAAAAAAAGTGGACTAAAATCCCCCTCTGTCTGATCTTTAATAATCAAAGTAATTAGAATAATCCTTTCAGGGCTGAATGGAGGATTATTTCTTCGTGTCATTTGAGTTTCATCCTCATTTGGACTCATAAAAACGTGGCCAAAGGAGAGGGGGGGGGGGGGGGAGAAAGAGAAGAAGAAGAAAAAGCCACTTCAAAAGCCCCCAGTGTTTGTGTCTGTGTCCCCCTCCCCTTCCCTAAGCTCTTCACCACTCTTAGGCAATTCCCAGCTGAGGTCCCCAAGTTCTCTGGGAAAAAAAAAGAGGGGGGAGGGGAAGGAGACCTTATTTGGCTCCAAGAAATTTATTTATTTGGGTGATGGGCAAATAAACAACGAAATCCAGGGAGATTTGGGGTTGGGTTTTGTTGTTGGGCTGGCTTGGGTTGATAAGGACAAACCTTTGATGGAGTAGAAGGGACTTTGTGTGGCTTTAATCTGAGCCCGCCAGCTCCACGCGGTGTCTGCGGGGAGCAGTAATTACATAGGAGGATTAAAAGGTCCTAAACCTCACCTATATTTCACTTTTTGTAAACTAAAAGGGAGGAACAAAGAATTCTTGGCTGGCCCCAAAAGGAAAAGAAGAAGCGACACAATTGGGAGGGCCTGGGATTATTATCATGGAAATAAACGGGAGGGAAAAGAGGACAAAACTCGAGCCGGGCTCGAAACTTCTCATCCGACGTTCAACCAGGGGGATAAACGCAGCTTCCAGCAGGCACCCAACCCCCTTCTCCTGCGGGCAACCAGGGGGATAAACGCAGCTTCCAGCAGACACCCAACCCCCTTCTCCTGCGGGCAACCAGGGGGATAAACGCAGCTTCCAGCAGGCACCCAACCCCCTTCTCCTGCGGGCAACCAGGGGGATAAACGCAGCCCCCTTGGGGAGGGGCAGGAGGGATGAGCATCTTGGTGGTTGGAGGGATGGGGTCAAAGGACCTCATGGTGGCAGGAGGGATGAGCATCATGGTGGCTCAAAGGATGAGTATCATGGTAGCAGGAGGGATGAGCATCATGGTAGCAGGAGGGGTGAGCATCATGGTGGCTCAAAGGATGAGCATCATGGTAGCAGGAGGGATGAGCATGGTGGTGGCTCAAAGGATGAGCATGCTGGTGGCAGGGGGGATGAGCATTGTGGTGGCAAGAGGGATGAGTATTGTGATGGTTTGCATCAGCATCATGGTTGTTCGAGGGGTGAGCATCAATGTGGTCAGAGGGATAAGCTCAAAGGATCAGCATCATGATGGAGAGAAGGATGAATGCACATTGTGGAGGCTAAAGGGATGAGTGTCATGGTGGTAAGATGGGGGTGCTTAAAGGACGGGCACCATGGTGGCAGGGGAGGTGAGAATCATGGTAGCAGAAAGGATGAGCGTTTTGGGGGCAGTAGGGATGAACTCATGGTGTAGGAAGGATGGACATGGCAGAGGCTTGAAGGTGTTATGGTGGTAGGAAGGATGAGCATCATGATGTTGAGAAGGACAAGATGCCATCTGAGGGTGGACCTCAGGAAGGCTTTGGAGCAGTGCAAGGACACCTTGTATCTTGGAGTCCAGGCTGGATTTCCTGCCAGCTGCTGAAGCTGATAACCACTTCCAAGGTGCAGTTGGACATTCTGGCTCCCATGGATGAGAAAAGGGACGAGAAAGAGAGGGGAGGAATATGCACATGAGCACTGACATCCAACCCTTCTCCCCTTGTCCCTCAGGTTGCTACGAGCAAAGCTGGGGGTGAAAACCATGCTGAATTGGCTTGGGCTTTAAATTCTGACCAATTATCTGTGAGGAAACGACAAGAATGAGGAAATTAACAAAAGGCTCCATAGATTGGGCTAAATGCCCACCCTAAATGCATTCCTATTAGGCAGTCAATATTGGGCTGGCAGCTCCTGTCTCTGCCTATTTCTCATTAAGACAAAGCCTTGACCTTGACCTCATTGTCCATGTTCACCCCCCAGGGGGGAAGACAGAATCCCAGAACAACTCGTTTGGTGAATGTATTGGCCCAGTAATCCATAAATATTGATTCATTGTTTGCAGGGTAATTTAAATGTCAGTTGGAAGCCCAGGGCAGAGCAAGATCTGTATCAACAATCAAAGTTGGAGAGAGAGGCTGTAAATCCCCCCTGGGGCGTGCAGGGTTAAAAAGGATACAGCTCTGCTCAGCCCTGGAAAGCAAAAAGCAACAACAAAGGGGACAACCCCCCCCAAAAAACAACCCAAAGCCACATTTTCTGTAGGACAGAAGGAGAGAGGATGTTGAGTATCTGGGCAACCAGGTCTAAACTGGGTGGCCCTGACTCTGCAGTGTGTCCATGTGGTCCCTTTTACCCTCCTCAAGGGTGTATGTTGCATCCCTTGGCCCCTGGCCACCCCCCCACATCCTTCTCATCCTCTCTTCCTTTCCCTCCTTCTCCTTCTCATTGTCATCCTGATCATCATCCTTGTTCTCCTTTCCATTGTCTTCTTCCTTGCCTTCATCCTCATCCTCATCATCATCATGTTGTCCTCCTCACTGTCATGCTTCTTTGTCATCACCCTCATCCTTCTTGTCTTGCTGCATCTCACCCTCCTTGTCCTCATCTTTCTATCATTCCCCTTCCTCCTTTACCTCTTTGTCACCCCTCTCCTCCTCCTCTTTATCTTCCTCACCATCATGCTTCTCCTTATTTTCATCAAAGAATCACAGAATGGTTTGGGTTGAAAAGGACCATAAAGAGCAACTAGTTCAAACCCTCAGCCCCCCTAGTCATCCTCTGAACAGGCTGCCCAGGGAGTGACCATCCCTGGAAGGTGTTTGCAAAGAATGTGGCACTCTGTGACATGGTTTAGTGAGCATGATGGTGTTGAGTTGATGATTGGACTCCATTGGGCTCGTCAGCCTGGAGAAGAGAAGGCTTCCAGGAGACCTTAGAGTGGCTTTCCAGTATCTGAAGGGAGCCTACAGGAAGGCTGGGGAGGGACTATTGACAAGGTCTGGTAATGTCAGGACGAGGGGGAATGGGTTTAAACTGGCAGAGGGGAGATTTAGACTGGATGTTAGGAGGAAGTTCTTTACAGTGAGGGTGGTAAGACACTGGCACAGGTTGCCCAGGGAGGTTGTGGATGCTTCCTCCCTGGAAGCATTTAAGGCCAGGCTGGATGAGGCCTTGAGCAACCTGCTCTAGTGGGAGGTGTCCCTGCCTATGGCAGGGGGTTGGAGCTGGATGATCCTTGAGGTCCCTTCCAACCTGAACCATTCTATGATTCCATGTTTCTATGACCTTTTGGAGGTCTTTCCTGAGCCAAACAATTACCTGATCATTCTATGTTTTTTCCTCTTGCTGCTGCAGCACCCATGGACCATGAGCCCAGCCTGCATCCCCAGCTGGTGCCCTGGAGCTGTGCCAACCCTGGGCGTGGCACAAACTCCAAAGCAGGAGCCCTCAGACCAGGCCCAGTGGCTGTGGCCATGCAGACAGACAAGCCCACATTGTCACCATGACTAAATCTGGCTAAGCACCAAGCCCTGGTTAGTGAAGCACTGGGGCAAGGACATCACCCCGCGGTGCTCCTGCAGATGCTTTATCCTCCTGGGTTGGTTCATTTAATTACACTCCCAGATCCCCAGTAAGGCTGGCTGGATGCTGCTGGGCTAATCGACTTCCCAGCCACACAAAGTAAATCCTATTGACAGCATGGAGAAGAAGTCACAGTCCACAGCTGCACAGCATGGTCCATAAGCTAGCCAGAGGGGCTTGGGCCACCCCAGCTCCCCCAGTTCCCCAGCACCCTGGCATATGGGTCCTTCCACTCTCCCTCCTTCATCCCCATGGCCCCACCATTTGGCAGTTGGTTCCTGACACAAAGGCTCAGCCAGCCCATGTGCTGCTTAGGAGTAGAGAAGGGAGGGCTTGATCCTCAATCCCACCATAGCCTCCATCATCTCCATAAAGCCCAACCAGATCCCAGCTCCTGATCCCATTACGTTCCCAGCACATTGGCTGGCATCATGATTTGGGGTGCTGGAAGGTTTGTAGGATGCAGGTCCCACCAAGGTGGCTTCTGCAGTTCAGGAGCCCATGTGGTGACAGCAAAGCATGCCTGGCATGTCACCATTGGGCATGGGCTGGATGTTGGGAGGAAGTTCCTCACAGAGAGAGTGATTGGCATTGGAATGGGCTGCCCAGGGAGGTGGTGGAGTTACCATCCCTGGAGGTGTTGAAGAAAAGCCTGGCTGAGGCACTTAGTGCCATGGTCTGGTTGATTGGACAGGGCTGGGTGCTAGGTTGGACTGGATGATCTTGGAGGTCTCTTCCAACCTGGTTGATTCTATTCTATTTCTATTCTATTCTATTCTATTCTATTCCTATTCAACTCTTTTAGGTGCTCCTGCTTTGGCAGGGAGGTTGGACTGGCTGATCTCCAGAGGTCCCTTCCAACCCCTACCACTCTGTGATTGTGTGAACGCAGAGCCAGGGTAACTCTCCCTTTTTCACTGAGGCAGAACCTGACATCTTCTCCCACTGCTGGTGGTGTTTTCTGGGCAAAACACCAGAGTTTTGGGGAGGGATTGGTTCTTTTTTTGTTTTCCTTTCAGTCACAGCCATTTAAATTTTTTTTTATAGCTCTAATATCTCTGCAGAACAGTCTCAGACGCTGAGCTCATTATTTATTGAGCTTTATCAGTGACTTGAAAAGAAATCTTTGATATCAGATTTGCAGCCTCATAATCTCCTTAAGGTCTGCTTGACAGGAAGAAAAACCACAGCACATCAAGCCCTTCACTGCCACGGAACAGGGGGTGAGGGAAATACATTTCTTTTAGGGCTTGGAGAGAAAATCCTGGAGATGATTCTGGTCAAGCATTGGAATAGGTCAGCCAGGGAAGTGGTCACTGTAACTGGAGGTCTTCAAGGAATGTGTGGATGCAGCTCTTTGGGATGTGGCTTAATGGCCATGGTGAACTCAATGAGCTTGAGGGTCTCTTCCAACTGAAATGATTCTATGATCATGTGAAACTTGTGTTTCTCCTGGTGGTGGGCTGCTAATTAGGTTCTGTCTCCTGCTTCTGGGAGGGGAAAAAAATATTGAGTCTCTTTTCCTGGTACATGCCACATGGAGGTGGTTGAGGCCCCATCCCTGGAGGTGTTTAAGGCCAGGCTGGATGAAGCTCTGGCCAGCCTGATCTAGGTTAGGGTGTCCCTGGGCATGGCAGGGGGGTTGGAACTAGATGATCCTTGTGGTCCCTGCCAACCCTGACTGATTCTATGATTCTATGCCTCTCTTATGTGGGCACAAGACCATCAGGATGGGGAGCCCCTCTGTGATGAATGTCATCAAATCCCCAGCTTCCTGAAAGGAGGTTAGAGGCCACTCGTGGATTGGTCTCTGCTCCCAGGAAACAAGTGACAGGACAAGAGAAAATAGCCTCAAGTTGCTCTAGGAGAGGTTTAGGTTGGACCTGAGGAACAACTTCTTCACTCCCCTGGGCAGCCTGTTTCAATGCCTGAAAACCCTCAAGGGGAAGAAATTGGTCCTCGTGTCCAACCTAAGCCTCCCTTGGAGCAACTTGAAGCCATTCCCTGTCGTTCTGTTTCTTGTTCCTTGGGAGAAGAGATCAACCTCCACTTGGCTCCAATGTCCTATCAGAGAGTTGTAAAGGCAGAAGGTCTCCCCTCAGCCTTCTTTTCTCCAGACCAAACAATTCCAGGTCCCTCAGCTGCTTCCCAGCAGACCTGTTCTCTAGACCCTTCACCAGCTTTGCTGCCCTCCTCTGAACCTGCTCCAGCCTCTCAATGCATTCTTGGTGTGAGGGCCCCAAAAGTGAACCCAGGATTTGAGGTGTGACCTCACCACCAGTGCCCAGTATCAGGGAACAATCACATCCTGAGCTTCCCCCTAGTCCAGAGCATCAGCTCCACACATCCTTTGCATGGTGAGGTTTTGGGTTTGGTTTTATTTTTCCCTCTGGAATTAATCTCAACAACCCTTGGAGGCTTTCATTAAGGTCCCCTTCGAGGCTGGTGTGGGATGGAGCCGAAGGGTGCAGGTGGCCAAACGCGACCTTTTCATGTGGGCCAGAGGAATGCAGCTTCTAATCTTATTAGTCTTAGGGGCTTGGTGTTTAATTCTACCTCCCCTGTTATTAGGAGTTACCTTTTATGCTCCCCTTGAGATGATTAATCCAGGAAAAGAAAAAGTCCCTCCCCAACCCCCACCATGACCACCCCACCTTCCCCACTCCACTGCCACCACTCCACATTCCCTCCCTCCTGCACCCCTGGACACCTCATTCTTTTCATCCCACATCCCTGGGTACCACATCCCCTATCTCCTGGATCCCTTGGACAAGACATCCCCTTCTTCCTCTATCCTTGGATACCACGTTCCTCCATCTCACATCCCTGGCTACAACATCCCCGGCTACAACATCCCCTCAATCCTACATTCCTGGGTACCACATCCCATCCATCCTGCATCCCTGATTACCACATTCCTTTCATCTCATGTTCCTAGGTACCATACACCCTCCTTCCTGCATCCCTGGGTGCCACATTCTTCCATCTAACATCTCTGGACACCACATCCCATCCACATCCCTGGACACCACATCCCATCCACATCCCTGGACACCACATCGCATCCACATCCCTGGACACCACCTCACCTCTTGTCCCTGCTGCATCTCCTCAGGAAGGGTTTCTCCCCCTCCGCTTGAAACCACAATCCAGATGCTGATTAAAAAGGAACTGGGAGAGCCTTGCTTCTGGGTTCAAGACCTTTGGAATGCACTTCCCAGCATCCTAAACCCTTTCCATCTCTCCCCACCATGAGCAGCCACTGCTGGAGGCAGCAGAGCATGGGGTGCAGCCCCCTCCTTGATGTAGTAGCCAGCAGCAGGAGTTGGCCCCATCTGTTTCTCCTCTGCTTTCATTTACATTCCAGGAAGGGATCAAAACCCCCAATAAAACCGGCAAGGTGATGCCAACTCCTACATCTGCCTTTGGACAACTCCAGCTGCAGTTGCTGCTGTTGCCTAATCCTACCACAGAATCATAGACCAGCTTGAGTTGGAAGGGACCTTAAAGATCATCCAGTTCCAACCCCTTGCCATGGGCAGGGACACCTCCCACTAGAGAATGTAGCTCAAAGCTTCATCCAGCCTGATCTTAAACACTTCCAGGGATGATGTGTTCACAGCTTCTCAGGTTGACCCAGACAGCCCAGCTGAGGAGCTCAGCAGTGGTGGGATGAGAAGCCTGGCCATGAACAGGGAGTTCTCCTGGAGATTTTAGACCTTTTCCACTGAGACCACCACACTCCCTCCACGGCAATCCTCCTCTCTCCACCAGAAGGCATCACACATGGATGCAGCACACGGAACCAAGGTGGAAATCTCCAAGTCTGCACCCATTTGGCCTCAATTTAAGTTTCTCACTATGGAATGACAGCACCAAGTCCCACCAAGGGCCAGCACCTTCTAAAAACCCTCCATTAGCAGCACGACAGCCCCAGGGCACATTGTTTTTCCAGCAGGTTCATGGAGAGGCCATGTTCTCCCCTCCTTTATTTTCCCCCATCCCCCCCTGTTTTTTTGGAAGTTCTTCGATGTCAGCCAACGTGTTCTGCTTTGATCAACCCAACTGCAGAGGCAGCAGGGCTGTTTGGAATAGAAAACAAATTGAACCAGGCTGGAAACACTTAAAATGAAACACACAGCCAAAAATACCCCGAGCCTGGAGTGGTTCACGCTACACGTAGCAGCATTTCACCCCAGACCTCAGGACATCAAACCCTTCTGGAGCCAGGAAAGTCTCCACCCCTGTCCTCTCAACCCCCTGGAGATTTGTCTTGACTCCTGTGGCTCATTTCCTCTCTATCTCTTCAAATAAACCCCTCAAATGTGCTTGGCTTGAAGATGTCCCAAGGGATGCAGCTCTGCAAAGCCTCCCTGAGGAATGTGGTACCATGGGGGGTCTGGAGGACTGGGAAGGGAAGTTTTTTGGGGTGCTACAAGACCTCCAGGCCCCCAGTAGTGCTCTTCAAGTTGCAATGGAGGAGGAGAGACCCAATGGTAATCCCTTCCCAGTAAACCCATCAAAAAGCAGCTTCCCAGCCTTTAGGTGCACAGGGAAGGGACAGGCAGCATCTCCTTGAGATGGCAGGAGAGCAGAGTGGTGGAAACAGTGCCCCATGGCATAAGGCTGGGGACATAGTATGGCTGGCACCACCCTCACCCTGTGCCAGAGAACGACTACGTGGTCCCTGGGGGTGAGTAGATCCCTTGGCACCCCTAGGGGAAGGGTTGTCCCTCCTGCACCACTCTTCCCAGGACACTGGTCCTGGACTCTCCTCATAGAAAAGCATCCACAAGGAACACACAGGTTCTGTGAGAGGACAGGCATGGTGGAGGTGGGAAGGAACCTCTGGAGATCATTTGGTCCAGCAGACCTCCAAAGTCACCCACAACAGAGCACTGTGAGAACTCACTCTCTCCAACCTGCTGAAAGGAGGCTGGAGTGGAGGCTGGTTTCTTCTCTCAAGGAACAAGAGAGAGAAAAAGAGGAAGAAAACCAGAACCCACTGGTGAGGATTACAAACTCAGGAGCTGCGGGAAGTGCTCAAGCCTTGGAATAGGTTGCCCAGGGAGGTGTTGGAGTCATCGTCCCTGGAGGTCTAGGAAAGTGTGGACATGGTACTTTGGGGCATGGTTTAATGGCTATGGTGGTGTTAGGTTAATGGTTTGGAGCCAGTGATCTTAGAGGTCTCTTCCAATCAAACCAGTTCTGTGATTCTATGATTCCCTTCTCCAATCCATCTTTTCTTGCTTGGATGTGAAGCAAAAGAGATCAGAAAGACCTGAAGTAACCTGACACACAATTCCAGCAGATCCCTGGACACAGCACTGGGGAAATGGAAGAGAAATTCCTCTCCCTTGTGCCCCTAGCAGCTCCAGCCTTGGGGAGAAGGATGGCAGAGTCACTAACACGCTGCCAGTGCGGGCACTGATGGACCTGGTGGCTGGAGAAGATGGGAGATAAAAGCCACCCAGAAAGAAATTCTTTCCAGTGAGAGCAGTGAGACACTTGAACAGATTGCTCAGGGAAGTTGTGCATGGCCCCTCCCTGGAGCAGTTGAAGGCCAGGGTGGAGGAGGCCTTAAGCAGCCTGCTCTAGTAGAAGGTGTCCCTGCCCATGGCAGGGGTGTTGGAACTGGATGATCTGTAGGGTGCCTTTTGACCCAAACCATTCTATGAATCCATGGTGCCACATGGAAGCAGGAATGGAGAAACACCACAGGATGGGTTGAGATCTGCTCCCAGGACACCACAGCAAGATTGTCCCATCTCTTCTGCCAGGCAAGCAGCAACAGAACAAGGGGACACAGTCTCAAGTTGTGCTGAGGGAGGTCTAGGCTGGATGTTAGGAGGAAGTTGTTGGCAGAGAGAGTGACTGGCATTGGAATGGGCTGCCCAGGGAGGTGGTGGAGTCACCGTCCCTGGAGGTGTTCAAGCAAAGCCTGGGTGAGGCACTTAGTGCCATGGTCTGGTTGATTGTCTAGGGCTGGGTGCTAGGTTGGACTGGATGAGCTTGGAGGTCTCTTCCAACCTGGTTGGTTCTATGATTCTATGATCAGGGCATGAGAGAAGGCATAAGGGCTGCCAGGCTCCACACAAAGCATCGGACGGTGCCGTTTTAATCATTGTTAAATATCAGCCTTGGAAACGCCAAGCAAGCAGCTGGAGCTCCTGAGCTGACACCCCCTGACTCATCTGGAAAGCAAACCCTGTAGACCAGACAAGGAGGAAGTTGACAGTTCCCAATATTTTAACCCTAATCCCCAACAGCAAATCAGATTTGGGATGTAATTTGCATAGCATGTCTCATGATTTCATTTAATCTGCCCAATCCTCTTAGGGAGCAGAACACCATAAGTTATCTCAGACAACGGGGGCTGCTTAGAAACTGCAAATCCACCCCCACCAGCAGACCCCAGCCTCTGCTGTTAATCCTGCTCCTGCCAGAGCACATCACCAGCAAGGGTGAAGGGAATGCGAGCAAGAGAGGTGAAGCCTCAGGCCCTGGCAGTGCTGGATCAGCCTGCAGTGGGTGGAATTTTCGGGCATTCTCAGTATGACAGGGGCCTCTGGACATCATCCAGTCCAATCCCTGTGCTAAAGCAGCATCACCCTCAGCAGTCTGCCCAGGATCACAATGGCCAGGTGGGTTTGGAAGCTCTCCAGACAAGGAGACTCCACAACCTTTCTGGGCAGCCTGCTCCAGGGCTCCAGCACCCTCACACTAAAGAACTTTCTCCTCTCCTGGGTTCCAGTTTGTGCCCATTGCTCCTTGTCTTGTCACTGGGCACCACTGAGAAGAGTCTGACCTCATTTTCTTGCTCCCTATCCTTTATCTCTTGCTGAGCATTGAGCAGATCCCCTCTCAGGCTGCTCTTCTCCAAGCTCAACAGCCCCAGGGCTCTCAGCTTTTCCTCCTCACAGAGATGCTCCAGGCCCCTCAGCATCTTTGTAACCTCCATTGTACTCTCTCCAGTAGTTCCTCATCCCTGTTGAACTGGAATAGCCCAAAACCAGACCTAATACTCCAGGTGTTGTCTCCCCAGGGCAGAGTAGATGGGAATCAGAACCTCTCTTGACCTGCTGGCCACGCTTTTCTTGATGCACCTCGGGACACCATTGTCCTTCTTCACCACGAGGACACATTGCTGGCTCATGGCTGAGGAGGGCACCTTGTTGCCCAGCAACACTCCCAGGTCTTCCTTCATAGAGCTGCTTTCCAGCAGTTCAACCCCTCTCCTGTAGCAGTGCAGGAGGTTACTCCTCCCTAGGTGCAAGACCCTACGCTTGTGCTGGTTGAACTTGATGAGGTTCCCTGTTGAACCTGAGCAAGTTCCCTGTTGAACCTGAGCAAGTTCCCCATTGAACCTGCTGGGATTCCCTGTTGAACCTGCTGAGGTTCCCTGTTGAACCTGAGCAAGTTTCCTGTTGAACCTGAGCAAGTTCCCCATTGAACCTGATGGGATTCCCTGTTGAACTTGATGAGATTCCCTGTTGAACCTGCTGAGGTTCCCTGTTGAACCTGATCACTTGATGAGATTCCCTGTAGCAAGTTCCCCGTGGAACCTGAGCAAGTTCCCCATTGAACCTGCTCAGATTCCCTGTTGAACCTGCTGAGGTTCCTTGTTGAACCTGATCAAGTTCCCCATTGAACCTGATGAGATTCCCTGCTGAACTTGATGAGATTCCCTGTTAAGCCTGCTGAGGTTCCCTGTTGAACCTGCTGAGATTCCCTGTTGAACTTGATGAGATTCCCTGTTAAGCTTGCTGAGGTTCCCTGTTGAACCTGAGCAAGTTCCCCATTGAACCTGCTGAGATTCCCTGTTGAACCTGCTGAGGTTCCCTGTTGAACTTGATCAAGTTCCCTGTTGAACCTGCTGAGGTTCCCTGCTGACCTTGAAGAGGTTCCTTGCTGAATCTGATGAAGTTCCTTTTGAATTTGATGAGGTTCCTTGTTGAACCCCGCGAGGCTCTACTCCAGCCACCTCCCCAGCCTATCCATCTCTCTAAACCAGCACAGCTTGCTGCTTCACCACCACTCCACCCCTCTACTCCATCCTCCTCCCAGTTTGCCATCACCAAAAAAAAAAAACCAAACCCAACCCCAAGGGAATAAAATAAAACCCCAAAGCACCAACCAAAAAAAAAAGAAAGACTTTTTCAACTGATTTTGTTGTGATCGAATCACTCCCCCCCAAATCCCACCAAGCATTCAAATCCCTCCTTCAATATCCTTTATCCTTTAAGGTTCTTTATAATTCAATAAACAGGATTTCAAATCCTCCCCAAACTGGGGAGGGGATGAGGGAAGGAAAAGCAGGGAGGGGGACACACACAGAGGCCTCGTTCAGCGCCGCCGTTCCGGGCCACTCTTCTAATGCCCACTCTTATTAAGCTGTGCGAGCTTACAGCTCTTTAATCTTTTGGAACACATGTTGAGAAGAATAAAAGCAATTTTGTTTGGAGAAACTGAAGGCCATGTTCAGCTGGAAATAAGCTTTTCCCATAATCTCACTTCTGCCTTTCCAGAGCTGTTACCCAGTAACCCCTCCAAGGAACCACCTCACTGCTGCTGCTGCTGCTGCTGCTGCTTCTCTTTTTCACTTTGCCTTTATCTTCTCCTTTTTATTTTTAAGGCTGGGAAAGGAGAATTCAAGGAAAAAAAAAAAACCAAACAAACCAAAATAAAACTCAACCCAAGCCTAATTTTGGTGGTTTTTTTTTTTGCTTGTTTGGGTTGTTGGGTTTTTTTTTTCCCTTTGGTCTTGAATGAGGACAATTTAACTATTTTTGCCCTCAAAATAATCTCAGATCTGGGTTTCCTCTGGCTCAGAGCTAATCTGGATGTAATTCCCCTACCTCTGCCCTTGGCAGCACACAAATGCAGATTAGAGGGTTATATAAATGCAATTTTCTAATTAATCATTCTGGGGCCAACAGCCTCTGTTGGGTTCTTGGTTTGGTTGCTTCTGGTTTGGGGTTGGGTTTTTTTTCCCCCCACATTTATCACCGACTGCCCCCAAAATTCATCTCTGAGTGAGGCAGGGAGGGGGAAGCTTTTCTATTAAGCCAGGCTGGAAAATAAACTTCTCCTAGAAGCAGAGACAAGCCTTTGGTTTGGATAAGATCTTTAAGAGCATAAATGTACAGAATCATAGAACTGTTTGGGTTGGAAAAGGTCTCCAAGGTCATTGAGTCCAACCATCAACCCAACACCACCACAGCCACTAAACCATATCCTGAAGTGCTATGTCCACACATTTCCTGAACACCTCCAGGGATGGTGACTCCACCACCTCTCTGGGCAGCCTGTTCCAATGCTTGACCTCCCCTGGCACAATTTCAGGCCAATTCCTCTTGTTCTATCACCTGATACTAGGGAGAAGAGACCAAGCCCCACCTGAGTTCAACCTTTCAGGGAGCTGTAGAGATCCAGAAGGTCTCCCCTCAACCTCCTTTTCTCCAGGCTGAACAACCCCAGGTCCTTCAGCTGCTTCTCACCAGAGCTATTCTCCAGAGCCTTCACGGCCTCAAGTTGCACCAAGGGAGGTTCAAGTTGGATGTTAGGAAAAAATTCTTCCCAGAAAGGATTCTCAGGTGCTGGAACAGGCTGCCCAGGGAGGTGGTGGAGTCACCATCCCTGGAGGGGTTGAAGCAAAGCCTGGATGGGGCCCTTAGTGCCATGGTCTAGTTGATGGGCAGGGCTGGCTGCTAGGTTGGACTGGATGATCTTGTAGGTCTCTTCCAACCTGGTTGATTCTGTGTTTCTATGACTCTGTGATTCTTTCTTCCCTCGCATCAAAACCATTTTCTTTTCACTATGAGCATGCCAGAGCCCTGGAACAGGCTACCCAGGGGCATTGTGGAGTCTCCTTCTCTGGAGATACTCCAAACCTGCCTGGATGCCTTCCTGTGTGACCTACTCTAGGTGATCCTGCTCTGGTAGAGGGGGTGTGCTAGTCTGAAGCTAGCTGGACTATTTTGGTGAGAAGAATTAGACAATAGGCTGTGAAAAGGAACCAGTGGTGATGTCTACTGCACTCATAGGCTTGCTGAGATGTATAAAACCAAGAAGACAAACACAGATAACAGAGTTGCTCTCTGGCTCTGGCTGCCTGCACTTCTCTCCCTAACTTGCTAACTAATTCATCTGCTTCCTAACCTCCCTGGCCCGTTCTCCAGACTCACCTTGAACATAAGGCAAAGTCTGGGATAAGGTAGAGGGGTGGAAAAGGAGATGGAAGGGTGGTTGGGAGCCCTTCCTGGGGACTCTGGTTTCTAGGAGGGCTGCTGTGTTTCTGCATTACTTTTAACTTGTGTATTGATGTACATGGAAACATAAAATCAACCAGGTTGGAAGAGATCTCCAAGATCATCCAGTCCAACCTATCCAACTTATCCATCCAGTCCAACCTATCCAACCTATCCAACCTATCCATCCAGTCCAACCTATCCAACCAAGATCATCCAGTCCAACCTCTCCAACCTATCCATCCAGTCCAACCTATCCAACCAAGATCATCCAGTCCAACCTATCCAACCTATCCATCCAGTCCAACCTATCCAACCAAGATCATCCAGCCCAACCTATCCAACTTATCCATCCAGTCCAACCTATCCAACCAAGATCATCCAGTCCAACCTATCCAACCTATCCATCCAGTCCAACCTATCCAACCAAGATCATCCAGTTCCAGCCCTATCCAACCAACTAGACCATGGCACTAAGAGCCTCATCCAGGCTTTGCTTGTCTATTGCAAATACCTGCTTGTCTATTGTGCTAAGCTGTAAATATAAACCTTCATTCCAATTTCCAGCTTGGCTGAGTCTAGTCTGGGTGATTTCATAAGAGCTGGGGGGCATGTAACACCCAAACCATCACAGGAGAGTTGGACTGGATGATCTTTTACAGCCACTTCCAACCTCTACCATTCTGTGATCCTGTGATTCTGTGATCAAAAGCAGCCTCTTTGGAAACCAGAGCAAAGCCTTCATTAGCTGCTCTGGGTTTGTTGTTCGCCTTTTTTAGGTTGTTTCTCTTTTAATTCAGGTGTCTTCTAATAGCACTAATTAACTCCAAGGTAGATTTTCACACTTCAAGCCTTCCCCCCCTCAACATCCNCCACCCCCACCCCCCCCCCCCCCTTTATTATTTTTTTTTTCCCCTGCCTTCAAATGCCAAAACAAATCTTGCCATAATTACCAGCAAATCCTTTTCATTACCGGCTGCCTAATTATCCTATTAATAGCACATCCTCAGAGACGAGCTTGTGCTTGGCAGGCAAATATTTGTTTTGAAATTAACAAACACAAAGAGACAAAACTGCTCTGTTTGCCCAAGGATCGGGGAGAAAGGCAAAACCGCTTTGATGATCGCGGGGAGGTAGAGGCGGAGGGGGGGGGGAGGAAAAAACCAACCCACAACAACCCAACAACAAAACAGCCCAAGCCAATAAATTCATTAACTAATCCAAGTCAAATCAAAACTGCTTAAGCTGTTTGGAGAGGTTGGATCTTTGCAGGGTGTTTTGAGAAAGGAGAGGGGGGGGATAATGGTGGTAAGGAGAGGTGGTGTGGAAGGGAGTTGTGGAGTTGGGGGATGAGAGAATTGTGGAGTCAGAGAATCATGGAGTTGGGGGAATCATAGAATCATAGAAACAAGGAATCCTGGAGTCCTGGAGTCAGAGAATCATGGAGTTGGGGGAATCACGGGATCTTGGAAACAAGGATTCCTGGAGTCATGGGGTCAGGGAATCATGTAGTTGAGGGATCATAGAATCAGAGAGACAAGGAATCCTGGAGTCATGGGGTCATAGAATCATAGAAACAAGGAATCCTGGAGTCCTGGAGTCAGAGAATCATGGAGTTGGGGGAATCATAGAATCATAGAAACAAGGAATCCTGGAGTCATGGAGTCATAGTATCATGGAGTTGGGGGATCATAGAATCATAGAAACAAGGAATCCTGGAGTCATGGAGTCAGAGAATCATGGAGTTGGGGGGATCACAGGATCATAGAAACAAGGAATCCTGGAGTCATGGAGTCAGAGAATCATGTAGTTGAGGGATCATAGAATCATAGAAACAAGGAATCCTGGAGTCATGGAGTAGGGGGCTGATAGAATCATAGAAACAAAGAATTGTGGGGTCACAGAATCACTGAATTATGGAGTCATAGAATCACTGAATCATGGAGTCACAGAATCACTGAATCATGGAGCCATGGACTCATAGATTCATAGAAATAAGGAATCATGTAACTGTGAAGTCATAGAATCATGGAGTTGAGGGATCATAGAATCATAGAAACAAGGAATCCTGGAGTCATGGAGTCAGAGAATCATGGAGCTGGGGGGTCATAGACTCACAGAAACAAGGAATTGTGGAGTCACAGAATCACTGAATTATGGAATCATAGAATCATAGAGTCACTGAATCATGGAGTCATGGAATCATAGATTCATAGAAACAAGGAATCATGGAGTCATGGAACAGTGCAGTCATAGAATCATGGAGTTGTGGGATCATAGAATCATAGAAACAAGGGATACTGGAGTCATGGAATCACAGAATCATGGAAGAGTCATGGAATCCTAGAAACAGGGAACTATGGGGTCATGGAATCACAGACTCATGTAATCACAGTATCATTGAATCAGGGGATCATAAAATCATAGAATCATGGAAAAATATTTTTAAGACCATCAATTCCAACCATTCCCTAACTCTACCAAGGCTGACCCACCCTGGTTCCATGACTCCATGATTCCTTGTTTCTATGAGGCTATGATCCCACAACTCCATGATTCTATGATTCCATGACTCCATGATTCCATGACTCCATGATTCCATGACTCCATGTTTCTGTGACTACCAACACAAGTCCTACCAACACATCTATGAATCCCAGGAGCAAGCTCTTGGTGCTTTGATTTCAACGTAAGGGCAGCTCCATGTGAAAGGGAGTGGGGGGGGATGTGGATGTGATTTTAATTCACATTGTGGCTCCACAGCCATTTAATTATTTTAATTAGGCTCAATTAGTAGTAAATTGACAATGATCTGCTTGATACCTGGCATTAAATCTTTCATGCATAAATGTTTTGTTAAAGGGAGGGGAGCAGGCGCGTGGCGGCGCGCCAGCAATTAGTGCTGAATGCTCTAATGACAGCTTTCTGCTCCACGTCACTCCTGGTGACAGCCCAGAGCTGAGGAGCTGCTGGGCTTCACCAGCCAACCAACAACCCATTACTGTCACCTGCAGCCCTGCCACCTCAATGGCTTTAGGCTGGAGATGGTGGCATTGATGCTCTGCTGGAGACTGGCATCCTTGTGTGGCCTCAGCATGGGCAGGGTGACCACTGCTTAGCATAGAATCAGCTAGTCAGAATCTTCTGACCTTGAGATCATGGAGTCCAACCATAGCCTAACATCTCCCTGGACACAACTCTTTTGACCATGTCTCTAAACTCTCCATCTCCACTGTTTTGAAACCCTTCCAGGGATGGTGACTCCACCACTGCCATGGGCAGCCAGTGCCTGATGACCATTTCAGTGAAGAAGTTTCTTCTCATGTTCAATCTAAAACTCTCCTGGGACAACTTAAGAGCATGTCCTCTCACCCTATTGCTTGTTCCCTTGGAGAAGAGACCAGACCCAAACCAGGCTTCAAGTTCCTTTCATGGAGCTCTAGAGAGCCAGAAGATCCCCTCTCAGACCCCTTTCCTCCAGGCTGAACGACCCCAGGTCCCTCAGCTGCTCCTCACAAGAGCCTGTTCTCCAGACCCCTCACCAGCCTTGTCACCTTTTTGTGGACCCATTCCAGCATCAAAATGTGCTTCTTGGCATGAGATGGTGGCCTTGTAGGTGGCCCAGTCAGTTGATGGCTACCTGCTTCCCAAGCCAAGGCAGGTTGTAGGGTCATTCAAAGTATCCTGCTGCTTCCAGAGATGAAGGTGTCAGTGGTTGCTCTGCAGGCTGGTTCCTCTCCACTGCCCTCAGCAAGAGAATCCATCTCCACCCCAAAATCCCAGTTGTTCACCCACCAGTGCCACGCCAGGGCCTTTCTTGACATCTTTTGTCCACTCCATGCTCCTGATGCCTGGATTCTCTCTATCTCAGTGTGGCCATCAGCACTCAACCAAGCTTTAGCTCCCTTTAGCTCTCCTATCTCCTCAAGTTTTCAGAGAATTCCAGGCTGGTTTGGGTGGGAAGAGACCTTTCAAAGTCATTTAGTTCAGCTCCCTGCAGCCAGCAGGGAAATCTGCAACTAGAGCAGATTACACTTTTCCCTCTGGCTTCTTGGCTTTCTTCCTCTGCAAGGCCCTTGTCCAGGGCCAGATTTGAATCCTGGCCACCCCCAGCAATGTCAGGACATTTACAATGCAAACATTAGGCTTGCACAGGAAAATAGGTGACCCCACCCTTGGGACAGGCTGGGGTTGTTCAGCCTGGAGAAGGCTCCAGGGAGACCTTCTGGTGGCCTGTCAGTGCTTCAAGGGGCCAAGAAGAAAGGTGAGGAGGCCTCTATCAGGGAGTGTAGATGTGGGACAAGGGTTGATGCTTTAAACTAAAAGAGGGAGAGTCAGACTGAAGAGAAGGAATTAATGTTTGGCACTGAGAGTGGTGAGACCCTGTCCCAGGCTGCCCAGAGAGAGGTGATAGATCTCCCACGCCTGCAACCTTTTCAGGTCAGGTCATTTGGGGCTTTGAGCAACCTGCTCTAGTTTCAGCTGTCCCTGCTGACTGAAGGGGTTGGATCAGATGACCTCTAAGAGCTCCCTCCATTGCAAACCTGTCTGGGATTCCAGGATGCTCTGAAATATTTCACCAGTCTTGGCACTAAAGGTCACAAGTTGACAACTGCCCAAACCCCTCCATCTGTAGCACAGCTCTCACCGGGCCATATGCTGGACAAAAATCAACTGAGCTATTGGGCAAGGAGAGAGGTGGTTGGGTTAGCATAAGGAGAAGCCAAAGAGGAACAATGAGGCTCTGGAGACCTTGGAAAGCTCTTGGCAGCAGACAGGAGTGAGTTATTGGAAAGAGATGAGGAATGACTGTTTGCTCTGCAGCTGGTGGCTCATCATTTCCTCATCGCTCAGCAAACACAACACAACCCCTGCTGGCGCGGAGCAAATGAGCTGGTCAGGTTCTTTGAGAGATGGCTCTGATTTGCATTTTCCCTCTGGGTGAGGGTCCACTCCATTTCTAAACCTTCTCTGTGCAGTGAAGGGCAGCTAGAGAACCAGGAGGCTGCTCTGAGCCTCCAGGACCAGGTGAAAATCTTATGGGGGATCTGCTCGGTGCTCAGCAAGAGATAAAGGGTGGAGGGCAAGAGAATGGGGACAGACTCTTCTCAGTGGTGCCCAGTGGCAGGACAAGGGGCAGTAGGCACAAACTAGAGCCCAGGAGGTTCCACCTAAACAGGAGGAGGCATTTCTGTTGTGTGAGGCTGCTGGAGCCCTGGAGCAGGCTGACCAGAGAGGTTGAGGAACCTCCTTCTCTGGAGAGATTCCAAACCCACCTGGCCACTGTGATGCTGGGCAAGATGCTGCGGGTGACGCTGCATTAGCAGGAAGGTTGGGCTGGATGATCTCCAGAGGTCCCTTTCAACCCCCACCATGCTGGGATTCTGTGAGAATGAGACCTGAGCAGGATAATTAATGCTTTGTACACGTGGAGAAGGCCAAGATGCTGATGCTCAATGTTTCAGTTACAAACCTGCTAAAAAATCACAGGAAGATGAATTCCAGTATTTTCCAACCACAGTTAAGTGCACCAGGAGGACATTAACCATCTCTCTGGCCCTATTGATCTTCCTGTCTCTTGCTACTACTGGAAACAATTAGAGGTCAATAAGCAACATGAGCTGAAATTTACAGCTGCCAAAGAAACCATTTGGAAATATTTCCTTGGCCTTTTACATCAGGGGTTCTGTCAATAGAGCAATCAAAGGGGGTTTTATGGACAAGAAAATATCTCAGAACATGCATCTGTGCTGTCCCATGGTTGAGGAGCTCAGCATGGAAAACACCCAGCCAACAGCTGCCTGCTAGAAGCCCTCCAAGCAAAAGCCAGCCCACAAATAGCAGTAAGAGCTTCTGTTCTAACAGCATCATCCATCCAGCCAGGAGCTGCACTAATGCATTTACCCTCCTGCTGACCCCACCAGAAGAAAGAGTAAAGCTTCATCCTGCAGCAGCCAAAGAGGGGGAAATCTCAGCATCATAGAGTGGTTTGAGTTGGAAGGAACTTTAAAGATTATCTGCTTCCAACCAGCTCTGGGTGCTCTGATGCCCACCATTCCTTGTGCTTCTGCCCTCTGCTGCCCACCATTCCTTGTGCTTCTGCCCAGACACCCAACAAGCAGCTTTGGGTGCTCCACTGCCCACCATTCCCTGTGCTCCTGCCCAGACACCCAACAAGCAGCTCTGGCTGCTCTGCTGCCCACAAGCCCTCCTGGCCTTAACACCTGGGATGTGCTGTGCTTGTGAGATGCTCCATGCTCCAGAGGGATAACTGAGAAGGAAAACTCTTCCTAACCAACCTTCCACCCTAAAAGTCCAACCTCATCTTCTCCACCCATGCCATGACCCCAGCAAGACAGATCCCAGTGTTGCCCCATCCCACACCAGAGCAGCCAGTGAGCTGCCAGTGCTGGTTCCCAGTCTGAGCACCTTCTCCTGCACTGAGGCAGTCACTTGTTAAATGCTTTCTGTCCCCAGATGACCCCTGCCCATCTCTGGAGGCTTGGCATCGGCGCTGCCTTCATCCTCTTGCTATCTTCAGTCGTGGCAGGAGGGCAGAAGTGCCATGGGGAGTGATTTTGTCAACTGCACTTCTCCTGTCCAAGAGGTTCTGATGGCAGCTGAGAGTAGGAGCACAGGGAAGGGCAATAAAAATAGTTTCCTCCCATAAATTACCTTGAATTTGCATGGAGTGTGGAGAAAACCATGGCTTTGGATGCTGGCACTGAAGAGTCCCCTGGCCCAGGTCTGGAAGTGACAAAGAGAAGAGCAAACAGTGAAAAAAAATCACTCTCCATGTTCTAGCAGATGGCAAACAAGGGCTGGAGTGGGAAACTGAGCATTTCTTCATTAAATGGCACTTCAGGTCAGAGTCCAGCCAGCTGTGGGTCACTGAGATAAACATTGCCTTTCTCCTGGAGGTAAGGACACAGCAGCCTTCCTGGGGAGGGAGCAGCAGCCTGCAAGCAGTCAAACTGCAGCCAGCTCGTGCTGTGCCCCAAATCCCCATCAGGACTTCACCTTCACACAAACCCAGCATGGTGGGGGTTGGAAGTGACCTCCGGAGATCATCCAGCCCAACTGCCTGCTAAAGCAGGGGCACCCACAGCAGCTTGCCCAGCATCACTATAGCTACCTGGGTTTGGAAGCTCTCCAGAGAAGGAGACTCCACAGCCTCTCTGGGCAGCCTGCTCCAGGGCTCTGGCACCCTCACACTAAAGAACTTTCTCCTCTTGTTCAGATGGAACCTCCTTGGTTCCAGTTTGTGCCTCTTGCCACCTGTCCTGTCACTGGGCACCACTGACAAGAGTCTGGCCTCATTTTCTTTCTCCCTATCCTTTATCTCTTGCTGAGCATTGAGCAGATCCCCTCTGGGGCTGCTCTTCTCCAGGCTCACCAGCCCCAGAGGTCTCAGCCTTTTTTCCTCATAATGATGCTTCAAACCCTGCAGCACCTCCCATGGACATTTTCCAATAGCTCCTTGTCTCTCTTGAACTGGGGAGCCCAGAACTGGACCCAGCCCTTCAGACGTGGCCTCTGCTGAATTAATTACAGCACTGCTCTAAGACCTGAAAGATTCTGTGGCTCTGCAAGCAAACAAAAAAAGACCAGGGAAAAAAAAAAAGAGCCCTTTGGGATGCACACTCTTAAAACTGAGGATGGACATTTCTAAATGCCAAAAGCTCATAAGGATGGTACCTGAGTAGCATCCTGCAGGAGTCAGGACACCCTGTGCTGAGTCCTTTGGTGGTCTGAGAGCAAATGTCACCTTTTCAGTGGGGAAGAACTTATTTGAACAACAGCAAAGCCTTATTTTAGCAAATCTTTTCAATTTCAGAAGCAAACTCACAGGGAGGATTGACTATTTGACTAAGAGAGAGCACAGCAGGTGGAGGAGCTGGCCTTCTGATAGGGAGGGCTTTACACAGCAGCCTGTAGAGGGCTTCATGTGGTCAGCAGGAGGAGGAGGAAGGCAGAACATAGACCACACAGAACAGAATGTAAAACATTTCATACAAGGTGGTGCAGTTACCATCCCTGGAGGTGGTCAAGCAACGTGTGGGCATGGTACTTGGGGACATGGTTTAATGGCCATGGAGGTCTTAGGCTGGTGGTTGGTCTCAATGATCTCCGAGGTCTTTTCCAACCACAATAGTTCTATCATTCCATGATTCTATAGTTCTCTGATTCTATGATTCTGTGATCCTATGGTTCTGTGATTCTATGACCCTATGATCCTATGACCACATGTGTCAGCTCTCATGTTCAAGGCTCTATTTTTGCACACAACAAGGAGCAAACTCCCCCTCTCCAGCCCCAGCAACCCTGCTGCAGACATCAGGATGATGCTCTGAGAAGGATGAGGGAGCTTTGTACAGTTCAAATACTGTTTTCATAGAATCATAGAATCAACCAGGTTTGAAGAGACCTCCAAGATCATCCAGTCCAACCTAGCACCCAGCCTTGTCCAATCAACCAGACCATGGCACTAAGTGCCTCATCCAGGCTTTTCTTGAACACCCCCGGGGATGGTGACTCCACCACCTCCCTGGGCAGCCCATTCCAATGCCAATCACTCTCTCTGGCAAGAACTTCTTCCTAACATCCAGCCTAGACCTTCCCTGGCACAACTTGAGACTGTGTCCCCTTGTTCTGTTGCTGGTTGCCTGGCAGAAGAGACCAACCCCACCTGGCTACAGCCTCCTTTCAGGTGATATTGAGTGCACCACCCTGGGAAAGGTGCAGAGAAGTCTTTGGTCTCACCATGGGGAGCACCTCAGTCCCTGCACAGGGGGTCTCTTTCACAAGTCCTTGTTATTTAGGGAGGTGGGGATCTGGCCACTCCTGCTTGGTGCCCTCACTGCTCTCAGCTCTGCCACTGCTGCTGGAAGGTCAGGAATTCAGATGATCCATTTCCCACAGCCTCACCCTGTTGATTCCGTGAGTGCAAACACAGGGCTGGACCTGCTCCCACCCCTCAGGCTCTCAAGGACACCAGAAGCAGCTCTTGAAGCAGTGCATCTCTCCAGTTCTGTGCATCGCCCCAACCCTGTGCATGCCCCAGCCCTGCACATCCCCCAGCTCCCTGCCCCCCTCTAATCTGTGCATCCTCCCAAATCTGTGCACCTCCCCAGATCTTTGTATCCCCCCAGTCTCAAGCACTTCTCAGCTCTGTGCGGTGCCTCAGCTTTGTGTCCCCCCCCAGCTCTGTGCATCCCCCCCAGCCCAAGGCACCCCCCAGCTCCATGCATCCTCCCAGATTTGTGCAGCTCCCTGCCCCCTGTATCCCCTTAAATCTGTGCATGCCCCCAAACCTCTGCATACCTCCACCTTCATACCTGACACTGAGTATCCTCCCAGCCTCCTTTATCCCCCCTCACTGCCCCTACTCTGGCTGCCAAACTGGGAGCACTGGGATGCTTTTCACCAGAGGGGCTCCAGCAGATTCCTGTAGCCCAAATGCTGCCACCTAGGCCACAGGGCACACAGCTCCAGCACTGCCCTGTTCAGTGCTGGGATATGCAGGAGCTTTCCCAGGACACCATCCTCAGGGTACTGAGTTGCCCACGGTGTCCCCACACCCCCAATCCTACTTGTCCCAGCTTGGGTGACCAGCAGCTCCCAGGAGCAGCCCCTCTGGAAGGCTGGGGGTTAACAGCAACCCCTTCAAAGGGCTTTTTTCCTTTCTTTTTAACCCTGAAAACCAACATTATTTACAGCTCCTTCCTTCTCAAGGGGACATTTGCAGCCACATCATTAAGCACAGACAAAAGCTTTTAACCAGGCTGGGGTGGAGGAATTTAGAGCCTGGTTGGGATAGAGATAGGTTGTGGGGAGACTTAAGCCCTTCATGAATGGATGGAGCTGGGCTGGGAGGGGATCTAAACAACCCATGAATGGAGGGAGCTGGTTTGGGAGGGGATCTAACCCCCCCCATGAATGGATGGAGCTGGTTTTGGAGGGGATCTAAACCCCCCATGAATAGATGGAACTGATTTGGGAGGGGATATAAAACCCCCATGAATGGATGGAGCTGGGATGGTACCTAAGCCCCTCATGAATGGCTGGAGCTGGGTTGGGAGGGGATTTAAGCCCCCTCATGAATGGCTGGAGCTGGGTTGGCACCTAAGCCCCCCATGAATGGATAGAGCTGGGTTGGGAGGGGATCTAAAAAACCCGTGACTGAATGGAGCTGGGATGGCACCTAAGCCACTCATGAATGGAACTGGGCTGGGAGGGGATCTAAGCCCTTCATGAATGGCTGGAGCTGGGATGGTACCTCAGCCCCCCAAGAATTCAAACCTAGTGTGACCACATGCCTAGGTGCTGGAGCTGTGGTGAGAAGTGATCACTCCTGGAGAGATCTCATCCTGAGAAGTCAGAGGTGGCTGAGCCGATCGGTGACACAGAAACACATTAGCCAGGGCTGGCAGACACACATTAGCTGGAAGGTAGGCAGGGCCAGAAAACACAGCAGCACTCCCCCTGGACCCTCCATCCTTCCTCCTCTCTCTGCTCTCCAGCCTTTTATTAACCATCCTGGGCATTCCTCCCCAGCTGCAAGCACCCTTCCAAACATCCATGGGTGGAGAAAGAGGAGCCAGGATGCTCCCAGCTTCTTCAGAAGAGCAACTTCTCCCTTCTGCCAGCAGTAATTGAGGACTGCTGACCAGCTGGAACAAACTGGCAATTCCTTCAGTGGTGGCAATAGCAATAACTGGGCTTTCCTTCCAGCTCCAGCCACTGTGTGGCTGTGCTCACCAACCCAGACCACCATGAAGGGGCTTGGGTGGGCTCCTGCCCTCCTTTCTCTTTCTGGGTGAAAGGAAAGTAGAAGAAGAAATTGAATCCTCCTTTCTAGGGCAGTCCATGAAGCTGGTGGTTATGACTTCTATGGATGGGCTTGGGTGGGCTTCTACCATCCTCCCTCTGTCTGGAAGGAAGGAGAGATGGAATTCTTTTTCCCAGGGCAGTCCAGAAAGGTGGTGGTTGTAACCTTCATGGAGAGGCTTGGGTGGGCTCCTGCCCTCCTTCTTCTGTTTGGATGGAAGGAGAAACTAAATGCTCCTTCCCAGGGTAGTCTGGACAGCTGGTGCTTATGACTTTCATGGAGGGGGCTGAGTAGGTTCTTGCCCTCTTTCCTCATTTTGGATGAAAGGAAAGTGGAAGAAGAGATTAAATCCTCCTTCCATGGCTGGAGAGCAGCCCTGAGGAAAAGGACCTCGGGGTCTGGGTTGATGAAAAGCTCAACATGAGCCTGCAGTGTGCACATGCAGCCCAGACAGCAACCCTGTGCTGGGCTGCAGCAAGAGCAGTGTGGGCAGCAGGGCAAGGGAGGGGATTCTCCCCCTTTACTCTGCTCTCCTCAGACCCCACCTGGAGTACTGTGTGCAGTTCTGGAGCCCCCAGCACAAGAAGGACATGGAACTGCTGGAGCGGGTCCAGAGGAGAGCCACGAAGATGCTCAGAGGGCTGCAGCAGCTCTGCTATGAGGACAGGCTGAGAGAGTTGGGGCTCTGCAGCCTGGAGAAGAGAAGGCTTCGAGGAGACCTTAGAGTGGCTTTCCAGTATCTGAAGGGAGCCTACAGGAAGGCTGGGGAGGGACTATTGACAAGGTCTGGTAATGTCAGGACGAGGGGGAATGGGTTTAAACTGGCAGAGGGGAGATTTAGACTGGATGTTAGGAGGAAGTTCTTTACAGTGAGGGTGGTAAGACACTGGCACAGGTTGCCCAGGGAGGTTGTGGATGCTTCCTCCCTGGAGGCATTTAAAGCCAGGCTGGATGAGGCCTTGAGCAGGCTGCTCTAGTGGGAGGTGTCCCTGCCTATGGCAGGGGGTTGGAGCTGGATGATCCTTGAGGTCCCTTCCAACCTAAACCATTCTAGGATTCTATGATTCTGTGATTCCCAGAGCAGCCTGGAGTGCTGGTGGCTCTCTCAGATGACAAACCCCCTCCCTGCAAATGGTGTGACATGACAACTCTGCTTAATTCTTGCGTGTGACCTTCATCACGCGCTCAGGTTAGGGTGGCCGGGGGGGCTGAGCAACCCCCATCTCACTGCACGTTGGGAAGGGTTTGAAGAGCAACATCTTCAGAAGTTGGTGTTGTCATGGAACCCATGAAATAAGGTTAATCAGGGCAGAAGAAAGTGAGAAAGCAGAGCCTGGTAGGGCAGGTGAAGAGGAGCTGAGGAGGATTGCCGTTGAATACCAATAGCGCTCCCATCTGAAGACCTCCAGACCTCTTCAAGCATGCAGAGACTTGCTGTTCCTTTGCTGGAGGAGTTGTCTCCTCCAGCAGTGATCCACAGGTCAGGCACTTTGCTGGGAACAGAAAACTCACTAGAAAATGGCCTGGAATATTTCTGTTTCACTTCAGCCCCGGGTGCAGGCTGTGCCCTGCTGCAGGGAGCCATGCAGCTCCTGCCTCCCTCCTCAGCTGCCTGTGGCTCCCAACCCAGTCAATGAGCCAGGCAGCTTTGATTAACGGTGCTAATTAGGGCAAGGTGGGAAGCTCAGGGATGAGAAACTCCATAAATCTCTTCCTGCAAAGAAGAAAATAATTCCTGAATTGATTTTGAGTGGCTGGGGAGCAATCTGCAGAGCAAAGGGTCCTGCTCCAGTGGCCGTCTGAAACGAGGGGGAACCATGAGCAGCTCTTCCCTTCCAGTTAATGAGACAGCATCGATTTGTCTTTATCCAGGGTCAGAGGAGCAGAGACAGCTCCTCATGTGCTCCTTCAGCTCCATCACCACCAAAGCACCAGCCAACACAATGCAGCAGCATCTCAACATCTATTTTCCACCTCTCTTTCCCCAAGCTCGGTGGTTCTCTGGAGAAGTGGAAGGTTCCTGCAGTGGATTGCGGAGGGTGAGAGCTGAAATCAGGCTGCTAGGACTGAAACAGAAGGCATGACCTGGAGTGTGACCCGGTCAGATCTTCTGCCCTGGGAACACCCCAGCTCAAAGCATGTTCTCACCCTCAGAATCGTTGCCAGGGCACCTGATGGCTGCTGAAAGGCAGCAAGAGACATCCTGGTCTGTGAGCTAGTGGTGGAAGGCAGCACTAAATCAAACTCTTGTGGTCCATCAGAGGTGGAACTGAGTCATACGATTTGGATATAGGTTTGTAGGTCCCCTCACGTAGGAGTGGGTTGAGCTTCACTTATCTCCCATCTTCCAGGTGTATATTTTGTGAGTGGTTTGCCAGGAGGTGGCAGAAAAAGAATCATGGAATGCTTCAGGCTGGAAAAGATCTCAAGATCATCGAGTCCAACCATCAACCCAGCACCTCTCTGGTCATTAATCCATGTCCCAAAGTGCCATGCCCATACATTTCTTGAACACCTCCAGGGATGGTGACTCCACCACCTCCCTGGGCAGCCTGTTCCAGTGCCTGACCACTCTTGCAGGAAAGAAATTTGTTGTGATATCCAATCTAAAGAGGAAAAGGCCTTTTTAAAAGCAAGGAAGGAGAACAACTTTCATTCTTTGGCCCCCTTAATGTTGCTCTGGAGACAGGAATCACTCCAGAGCTCATTCAGACATGCTTAGCTGATAATTTGAGCTCATAATTAAAAAAATGATTTATTGACATAAGCTTTAGAGGAAGAAAGATGTTGGAGTTTTGTGTTAAGTCTCTAAAAGTCCTCATTCACATCCTTTAGACTCAAGGATTACTTTTAACAAGCCCTTATCTCTCAAGGTGGGGTGAGAGGAACATTTCTGTACCTGCTCCATGTATGACTCTAGAAAATCAATTTTTTAATCTCCAAAGGATGTGATGTTGGAAGGGGGCTTTAGGGAGTCATCCAGCCTGCCCCACAGCTTCCACTGACACCACTGTGACCCAAGTCATATGAGGAGCAGCTGAGGGACCTGGGGTTGTAAGGCCTGGAGAAAACCAGGCTGAAGGGAGACCTTCTGGCTCTCTACAGCTCCCTGAAAGGAGGGAGAGGTTTGGTCTGCTGTCCCAAGGACCTGATGATTTCCAGAGGTCCCTTCCAACCACCACCATCTGATGACTCTATGATTCCAGTGCAGAGCCACAAAGAGGATTAGGAGAATGGAGCTGGGGCTGTGCTGCTTGGAGAAGAGGAGACTGAGAGGTACTATAGAATAGAATCAACCAGGTTGGAAGAGACCTCCAAGCTCATCCAGCCCAACCTAGCACCCAGCCCTGTCCAGTCAAGCAGACCACAGCACTAAGTGCCTCATCCAGTCTTTTCCTGAACACCTCCAGGGATGGTGACTCCACCACCTCCCTGGGCAGCCCATTCCAATGCCAATCACTCTCTGCCAACAACTTCCTCCTAACACCCAGCCTAGACCTGCCCCAGCACAACATGAAGCTGTGTCCCCTTATTCTGTTGCTGGTTGTCTGGGAGAAGAGGCCAACCCCACCTGGCTACAGCCTCCCTTCAGGTAGTTGTAGACAGCAATGAGGTGACCTCATCAGTGCTTATAAAGATGTAAAGGTGAGTGCCAGGAGGCTGGAGCCAGGCTCTGCTGGGTGATGCCCGATACCAGCGCAAGGGGTGGAAGCTCAGGCATAGGAAGTTCCATGGAAACATGAGGAGGAATTTTTGCCCTGTGAGGGTGACAAAGCACTGGAACAGGCTGCCATGGGGAGTTATGGAGTCTCCCTTTCTGGAGATATTCAACCTCCCCCCCCCGGCCCCGGATGCGTTCCTGTGTGATCTGATACAGGAGATCCTGCTCTGGATGAGCTCTCGAGGTCCCTTCCAGCCCCTGACATTCTGTGATTCCGTGAAGTATCATCTGCAAGGCAAAAATGGTGCTTCCTGCAGAGTTCCTGATGGGCTCTGCTCTTGGCAAGAGCAGAAGAAGCGAGCCAGGGAAGCACTGCTGATGGCAACACACAGCGACTGCTTTTTTCCCTCCTCCTCTTTTGAAACAGTTGCTTTAGGTCAAAGTCTGTCCCCTCCTTGCTCCGAGCACGCTCTGTCAACAGCGGTGATGCAAGACCCAGGGATCACACGTGAGGATGACCTTCTGCGGAGCAGCTCCACCTTACTCTACTCAACATTTACTCTGCGCCCTGCCAACAAATCCACCTGGTGGTGGCGGGGAGGGGGGAGGAAGGTAAATATTGCCCGAGCTGAGGCTGTCCCAGAGGAACGCCGGCACATCGCTCAGCTATGCTGGGAATGAATCACCTCTCAAATATTTGCTCTCTCCTTCCTTACCCTATAATTACCACACACCACCCCCCCACACACACACCCCCCCCCCAACCTTCCCCTTGATGTGATTTTCTGAGTGGTTCAATCGTTGGCTTGAAAGCCACTACGGAGGCAGCCGAGCCTGAAAGTGATGGAGAGGTGAGATGAATGATGGAAGTTCTCCCACAGCTCATCCCCGAGCCCAGCCTCGCTGGGAGTCCTGCAGCAGTGCAAAACCTGCTTGTGAGTGAGGATACAAAAACCTGAGCCACTCCCTCCCCCCATGCAGGGGACATCACCCTCTGCAGTGACAGCAACCTTCCTCCTCCTCCTTATCATGAAATAGAATTGCAGAATCTCAGACTGGATTGGGTGGGAAAGGACCCTTAAAGGACATCCAGTCCAAACCCCTGCAGCCAGCAGGGGCAGCTGCAGCTAGAGCAGGTTGCTCACAGCCCTAAGCAGCCTGACCTGCAATGGCTCCAGGCATGGGGCATCTCCCACCACTCTGGGCAATCTGGGCCAGGCTCTCACCACCCTCAGCATCAAACATTTCTCTTCTCTCTAGTCTCAGCCTCCCTCTTTTAGGTCAAACCATCACCTCTTGTCCTGTCACAACAGGCCCTGCTCAGCAGTCTGTCCCCAGCTTTCTGATTGGCTCCTTGAAGCTCTGAAAGGCCACCAGAAGGTCTCCCTGGAACTATCTCTTCTCCAGGCTGAACAGCCCCAACTCTCTCAGCCTGGCCTCACAGCAGAGGGCTTCCAGCCCTCCCAGCATTGCTGTGGCCTCCTCTGGCCCTGCTCCAACAGGTCCATATCTCTGCTGTGCTGAGGACTTCAGAGCTGGCCCAGAACTGCAGGTGGGAGTCTCAGCAGAGTGCAGCAGAGGAGCACAATCCCCTCCCTGCCCCTGCTGCCCTCACTGCTGGGGATCAGCGCAGGACACCTCCTGTCCAGGTTTTCTCCATCCAGCAGCCCCCATGCCCTTCCCTGCAGGGCTGCTCTCCAGCCCTTCATCCCCAGCCTGGATTGATACCAAGGGTTGTCCCAACCCAGGTGCAGGACCTTTCGCTTGGCCTTGTTGACCCTCATGATGTTCACACAGCTCCATTTCTCCAGCCTGTCCACGTCCCTCTGAATGAATCTCATCTCTCAGGCACATCAACTGCACAACTCAGCTTGGTATAACCAACAGCCCTTGTTGCAAAAGTTGTCATCTAAGTGAATTCTGCAGCTTTAATTAGGATTTAATTTAGGAGGGAGCAGATAACCATCAGATGTTTACTAAATATCAATTAATTATTGAAGAGACATTTGTTGCAGCTCACAACAATGGGGTTGATGCCTATCAAGCTTCCCTTAGACCTTAATCAGCACATGATTTAACAAACAAGCACCTTTGAAAGCCTAATAGCTACTCCAGGAGATGAAATTAAAAGATTAACCAGGAGCTCCTGTGTGATTTTGACGTTGGTTGAGGGAGTCAAGCAGCAGAGGAACAGGGAAACGTTGTCCCATGCTTGGTCCTCACCATCCACACTCAGTGCTGGGTGGTCCAAGATGTTCTGACCATCTCGTAGGGTAATGGTAATGTAGAATCATAGAATCATGGAATCATAGAATCACAGCTTTGTTTCAGTTGGAAAAGACCACTGAGATCATCAAGTCCAACCATCAAGCCAACACCACCATGATCACTAACCCACACTCTGAAGTGCCATGTCCACACATGTTTTGAACACCTCCAGGGATGGTGACTCCATCACCTCCCTGGGCAGCCTGTTCCAGTGCCTGATCACTTTTGCTCATCTCCTTCATCCCTGTGTTAAAGGCAGCCAAGTGTGAGGCAGAAAATGATTGGACTCGATGACCTTACTGCATCCAGGTCTGGAGTCCCCAGCACAAGGATGTGTTGAAGAGGGTCCAGAGGAAGCTACAAAGATATCAGCAGGGTGGAGTACCTATCCTATGAGGACAGGCTGAGGGAGCTGAGTCTGTTCAGCCTGGAGAAGAGAAGGCTCTCAGGAGACCTGACAGCATCCTGCCAATACCTGAAGGGGGCAACAGGAGAATCGGGGAGGGACTTTCATAAGGGATTCAGAAACAAGACATGGAGCAATGGTTTGAAACTAGAGCAGGGGAGATTTAGGTTGGACATTCTTTACTCTGAGGCTGGTGAGACACTGGAACAGATTGCTCAGAGAACTTGCGGATGCCTCATCCCTGGAAGCGTTTAAGACCAGGCTGGATGATGCTCTGAGCAACCTGTTGTAGTGGGATGTGCCCCTGCCCACGGAAGGGCAGTTGGAACCAAATGATTTTTAAGGCCTCTTCCAACCCAAACTATTCCATGATTCCATGACTTGAGCCATAGGAAGGTGTTCAAGATATTTAGCAACACAATGAGCGCTGGCTGGAGTTTGGAAGTGGAGGGAATGACTCAGACCTCTTAGCCCAGCACAACACCTAAGGCTGAGCTCCAAGATCACCAGTCCCTATTTCCCAGGCCACCCTCTTCAGCAGGCCCTCATTTGAACCACAGGAAGGTGGTCCAGAATTCCAGCTCCACAATTCCATCAAGCCATTCTATGATTCCATGATTCTGTGTTTCTGTGTCTCTATGCTTCTATGATTCTGTTTCTATGTTTCTGTGTTCCATGATTCTGTGTTTCTATGTCTCTGTGATTCCATGACTCTGTTTCTATGTCTCCATGACTCTATGTTTCTATGTCTCTGTGATTCCATGACTCTATGTTTCTATGTCTCCATGATTCTGTTTCTGTGTCTCTGGGATTCCATGACTCTGTTTATGTCTCCATTATTCTGCTTCTATGTCTCTGGGATTCCATGACTCTATGTTTCTATGTCTCCATTATTCTGTTTCTGTGTCTCTGGGATTCCATGACTCTATGTTTTTATGTCTCCATGACTCTGTTTCTATGCCTCCACCATTCCATAGTTTCCACATCCCCATGATCCCACGTTTCCATGATCTTAAAGATCTTTTCCAGCCTTAGTGACTCTGTGATTCTGCAGCCAGGGCTCCATCAGCAGCAGAGGGAGGCGAAGGGACTGTCACAAACAATGACTTCCTTTATCCCCTCGGTGTTTTGTTCCCATGGCATGAAGGTCAGGGGAGGGAAGTAGATTTATTAAAGCAGAAACAAACTGCAGAAATGCTGCTGGTAAATTCCACTTCCCTTCACCTCCGAAAAAGAAAANAGAGTGGAGGGGAGAGGAGGAGGGGGGGGGGGGGGGGGGGGGGGGGGGGAGAGAGAAGGAAAAACCCCGTTATTTTTAAAAGCTCCTTTAAATTATCTCCTTTCTAATGAAAACTCACATGTAATCTGTTAGCGAGGGGATGTCTGTTGAACCATGAATTATTCAAAGAAGTCTCTGTGCTGTTATCTGGAGCCTCTGGAGATTATTCCCACCATTGTCCGTTGTGATGGGTCATTATGCGCTGGGTGAATTTAATCTTTTAAGGGGCTATCCGGCAGCACCGGGCGGGGGGGGGTGGAATATAGATATATATAACATATATCTNCCCTTCCTCCCTCCCTTTTTCATTTTTAAAAGGGATGGTAAAGCACTTACTGGAGGCCTAGAAGAAGAAAAGACAGTGGGGTGAGGAACAGGCTAAAATTGATGCACAGTGATAGGGATGCAGTTTAGATCGTTATTAATTTCTCTGCCCTCCTCCCCTACTCCCGTTTTGCTGCATTCCTCCCTTGCCTGCAGCACACCAGTTGCCTCACCCTTGTCCCTGCTGGGGGAGAAGGAGGAATCAGAATCAACCAGGTTGGAAGAGACCTCCAAGCTCATCCAGTCCAACCTAGCACCCAGCCCTGTCCAATCAACCAGACCATGGCATTAAGTGCCCCAGCCAGGCTTGGCTTCAACACCTCCAGGGATGGTGACTCCACCACCTCCCTGGGCAGCCCATTCCAATGCCAATCACTCTCTCTGGCAACAACTTCTTCCTAACATCCAGCCTAGACCTCCCCTGGCACAGCTTGAGGCTGTGTCCCCTTGTTCTGTTGCTGGTTGGAAGAGACCTCCAAGCTCATCCAGTCCAACCTAGCACCCAGTCCTGTCCAGTCAACCAGACCATGGCACTAACTGCCTCATCCAGGGACAGCAACACCTCCAGGGACAGCAACTCCACCACCTCCCTGGGCAGCCCATTCCAATGCCAATCACTCTCTCTGCCAACAACTTCCTCCTAACATCCAGCCTAGACCTCCCCTGGCACAACTTGAGATTGTGTCCCCTTGTTCTCTTCCTGGGTGCCTGGCAGAAGAGATCAACCCCACCTGGCTACAACATTTGGGCTCCAGCCTATGCCAGTATCAGTCAAGGGTTACCCAGGTGCCCACTCAGGGGAGTCCTTGGTGTGTGCTGTGAATTTAGAGGAAGGTTCCAGGCAGCAGTAGAGAAGTGCTGGTGGATATCTGCCTGTTTGGGTTTCAGCTTGCTGGGTCAGGCACTGCACCAGTGTTTGAAGGTCAGAGGTTGGTGATGATAAGCCAAGAATGAGTAAGCTGATTGCCAGCCTTCAGCTCTCCAGTGGGAATTTATATCAGCTGAGCTCTGCAGAAAAGTCCAAGGCTCAGAAAGGGACATTTTACCAGTGAGGGGAGCTCAGCTGGGGGTAGGAAGCATGGGATGGGGACTGGGACAGCCCCATTCCAGTCCCACTACCAGGTTTGGAGAAGGAAGGAGGAAAAATAGGAAGGAGAACCCAGGTATGGTTCTGACCCACAAGCAGCACCCAAGTCTCCCTGCTCCCGATCATCTCAAAGCTCTTCTCACCTGGTTGGCTATGGGAAGGGTGGGATTTCTGAGCTGACTTTGCCATTGGAGAAACCTGCAACATCTGTTCTGATTTAAAAGGCCTTGAGGTTTTGAGGTCAAAGCTGCATGACCAGACACAGAATCCCAGAACCCCAGCATGGTGGCACTTGGAAGGGACGTCTGGAGATCATCCAGTCTAACCCTCGCTGCCAAAGCAGGGGCACCTACAGCAGCTTGCCCAGCATCACAATGGCCTGGGTCCTTTGGAAGCTGCCCAGACAAGGAGACTCCACAACCTCTCTGGGCAGCCTGCTCCAGGGCTCCAGCACCCTCACTCCAAAGAATTTTCTCCTCATCTTCAGATGGAACCTTCTGGGTTTCTTCCCACTGCCCCTTGTCCTGTCGCTGGGCACCACAGACAAATGTCCGGCCCCATCCTCTTGCCCCCCACCCTTTAGCTCTTGCTGAGCATTGAGCAGATCCCCTCTGGGGCTGCTCTTCTGCAGGCTCACCAGCCCCAGGGCTCTCAGCCTTTCCTCCTCACTGAGCTGCTCCAGGCCCTTTAATGTCCTTGTAGCCTCTGCTGGACTCTCTCCAGTAGTTCCCTGTCTCTCTTGAACTGGGAAGCCCAGAACTGGACACAGGACTCCAGATATGACCTCAGCAGGTCAGAAGCTATCCTGCTGGACTGTCCCACCTGGGCAGACCTGGGTCCCTGTTCAAATGTGGATTATTCACAGAATCATAGTCACTAAAGTTGGGCAAGTCCTCTAATAACATCAAGTCCAGCTGTCAGCCCAACACCTCCACCCCCCACTAAACCATGTCCCCAAGTCCCATATCTACACATTTATAGAGCACCTCCAAGGGCAGCAACTTCACCACCTCCCTGGGGAGCTTCTTCCAGTGCCTGAGAACCCTTTTTGTGGGGACATTTTTCCTAATATCCTCTGGGCAACTTGAGGCCATTTCCTTTTGTCCTTTCAACTCACCGCCCCCCACCTGGCTCCAATCTCCTTTCAGGGAGTTGTAGAGAGCCGGAAGGTCTCCCTTCAGCCTCCTTTTCTCCAGGCTGAGCAACCCCGGGTCCTTCACCTGCTCCCCACCAGGCTTATGTTCAGGACCCTTCACCAGTTTAGTTGCTCTTCTCTGGCACACACTGCAGCCCCTCAACGTCCTTCTCGGAGTGAAAGGCTCAGAACTGAACACATCATCCATCAACCCAAATCCCTTTCTTCCCGGCTAAGTGTCTAAAATTGCCCTATTTGCAGTTGCTATTTCCTTCTAGGAGCAGAAATATCACCAGAGCAATCTCAGCCGGCTTGGCAGGGAAGGATCCCATTTGAAAGTCTAATGATGGACATGTTCCTCCTAATCAGAGCAGTAATTTCATGGGCAAAACACCCCCATTGTTTCCCAGAGAATGGCAACCAGGAAACAAGAATGCTGTGCTCAACATTAATTGTATCAGTGCCCAGGCATTTAAGAGAGCAGGGACTTCTCAGAGCAAAGCAACCAAACTCCCCACCGCCCCCCCCCAATCCTCCC
>WAAF01017101.1:492651-514890 GCA_013400475.1 Tricholaema leucomelas | reverse complement strand
CCGCCCTTGAATTTTTGGGACAGTTGTCTTTAAGAGGTCTGGAAGGGGATGAGAAGGTTGCTGTGTCGCCAGCTGGCAGGCTGGAAGGCTCTGGATAAATGCAAGCTATTGTTCAGGGCTTTTCCAACAGCTCCACTGAGCACAGAGGACAGAAAAAAAAAAACATTAAACCAAAAAAACACACACACCCCAACCCCCCACCTCCATCCCCCAAATCAGCTGNAAAAAAAACATTAAACCAAAAAAACACACACACCCCAACCCCCCACCTCCGTCCCCCAAATCAGCTCACACCCCAACTCCCCCCTTCACCCCCCAAATCAGCTTGAAGCAGGGGGGTGAGGACCGGAACAGGATGGTCAAGGTATGGATGAAGCGTTGCTGGGTGCTGGTGGAGGTGTTTCCTGCTCACTGGAAGGAGGCTAGGAACTATTTCTTTCCTGCAAGAGTGGTCAGGCACTGAAACAGGCTGCCCAGGGAAGTGCTGGTGTCCTCATAGAATCATAGAATCAACCAGGTTGGAAGTGACCTCCAAGCTCATCCAGTCCAACCTAGCACCCAGCCCTGGCCAATCAACCAGACCATGGCACTAAAAGCCTCATCCAGGCTTTTCTTGAACACCTCCAGGGATGGTGACGCCACCACCTGCCTGGGCAGCCCATTCCAATGGCCATGCCTGGAGGTGTTCCAAGAAACCTGTGGCCATGGCACTTTGGTACATGGTTTAGTGGCCACGGTGGTGTTGGGCTGATGGCTGGACTGGATGACTGAATAATTGTATGATTCTAAGGGTGCTGGGTGCTGGCCTGCCCCACACATCCCACTGGCTCATCCCAGGGTTGAGGTGTTGATGGGACCACATCCTGAGGAGCTGGAGGCTGTGGTTACCACACATAACCAGTGGGTACACACAAGGGGAACTGGTTGTTGCTCTCCAGACCTTGGCAGCCTCAGCTACATTCATCGGAGTGAAAATTCAGAGTCCTCTGTATTGGGCACTGGTGAAGCCACACCTCGAATCCTGGGCTCACTTATGGGCCCCTCACTCTAGGAACATTGAGCTGTTGGAGCAGGTCCAGAGAAGGGCAACAAAGCTGGTGAAGAGTCTGGAGAAAAGGTCTGGTGAGGAGCAGTTGAGGGATCTGGGGAGTGTTAAACCTAGAGAAAAAGAGGCTGAGGGGAGACCTTCTGGCTCTCTACATCCCCCTGAAAGGAGCTTGGAGCCAGGTGGGGCTTGGTCTCTTCTTCCAAGGAACAGGATAAGAGGAAAGAGTCTCAAATTTCCTAGGGAAAGTTTAGGTTGGATGTGAGGAAATATTTCCCTATTGACAGGGTTGTGAAGGCCTGATTCATGCTGCCCACTGAGGTGGTGGAGTCCCCAGCCCTGTAGGGGTTTCAAAGCCATGGAGATGCAGTGCTGGGGGACATGGTTTAGCAGTGATCTGGCAGTGCTGGCTTAATGGTTAGGCTTGATGATTGTGGAGTTCTGTTCCAACCCAAACGACTCTGTGATGATTTTATGGTCCTATGCTTCGTTGCTCACTGGGAAGTTAACAACCAGCCCTTGTTCTGGGGGAAATTCTTTTCACATGAGCTTCCCCAGCAGCACATCCACTCAAACAACCACACGGCCTGGCACAACCGTCCTCCAGCCATTACCCACACGGGGCCCAGCCATGCCACCTGCTCCCCTCCACATCAGATCATCATGATGGACCCAACCTGTTAACTCCAGCACTCCCCAGTTCACTCCACTTTCAGCAGATGAGGGATGGAGGAGTGTTGCTCCAGCACACCAACCACGTGTGTCCCAACACATCTTCACTCCGTAACGCCTGTCTGGCCAGCAGCAATGTTTGAGCAGCCTTGGCCAAGTCTTAGTCACCCAGGCTGAGATCTCTGTGCCATGGCTCAGAAACAGCTGCAGTCTGAGAGCAGCTTAAAGAAAAGGAGGTTTAAAAAGCCCCAGAATTAAACAGAGCAAGGAGGGAAAGGAGATGTCTCCCAGGTTGGAGCTCTGCTGTGTCCACTCATAAATCCCAGAACCATAGAATTCAAGAGGTAGGGGTTGGGAGAGCCCACTGGAGATCATCTATCCTAACTCAGGTGATCCAGCAGTTGGTGATCCAAAGGAGGAAGCATAATTTCCTACAGACATGAGGAGCATCTGCACTCTCAGGGATGTTCACAGATGTTGATGTGCATCTGCAGTACTGGGTCCAGTTCTGGGCTTCTCAGCTCAACAGGGACAGGGAACTACTGCAGACAGTTCAATGGAGGCTACGAAGATACTGAGAGTCCTGGAGCATCTCTGAGAGGAGAAAAAGCTGAGAGCCCTGGGGCTGTTGAGCCTGCAGAAGAGCAGCCCGAGAGAGAGTCTGCTCAATGCACAGCAAGAGATAAAGGGTGAAGGGCAAGAAGATGGGGCTAGACTCTTCTCAGTGCTGCCCAGGGGCATAAACTGGAACATAAGAGGCTCTGTCTGAAGAGGAGGAGAAACTTCTTTAGTGTGAGAGTGTTGGAACCCTGGAGCAGGCTGCCCAGAGAGGCTGTGGAGTCTCCTTCTCTGGAGAAATTCCCAACCCCCCATGCCATCGTGATGCTGGGCAAGCTGCTGTGGGTGCCCCTGCTTGAGCAGCGGGGGTTGGACTGGGTGATCTCCAGAGGTCCCTTCCAACCCACTCCATGCTGGGATTCTGTGTGGATCTTGCCAGCTGATATTTCTGGACTCCTCCAAGATGAACTAATGCTGGCTGGAGACCCAGCACTCGTGCTGTACAATTACACCCCATCGACAGCTACGCTTCCTCCAGAGGAACACAGCGCGTGCTCCGACCGCTCCAGCTGGCTCCCAAACCCGAAACACAATTCTGCTGCTGGTGGCCAAATTTCCACTCAGACAGTTTTTAAGAGCACAGCTTCACAGCTCTCTTATGAGTGTCTGGATGTTCTTCCTCAAAGTCCTTGGAGGAGCTGGCAGCCAGCATCTAAGCACTCACATCTGCATTTCTCCTGCTTGGCCCCAGAAGCTGAGTGACAAGATGAACACAGGAGCTGAAAGTCAGATTCCCTTACAGTAGGTTTGAGAGGGTCACTCAAGAGATCCCAGGACCTACTGCAACTGGGTGCTATGCAGATTTAGCAGAAGATGCATCACCCAAAGGAGAGCCACCTAAAGAAGAGATATCCATAGCAGAGCCAACCAAAGGAGAGGCAACCAAAGGAGAGGCATCCAAAGGACAGCTACCCAAAGCAGACCCACCCAAAGCAGAAACACCCAAAGGAGACCCATTCAAAGGACAGCTACCCAAAGCAGACCCACCCAAAGCAGAAACACACAAAGGAGACCCATCCAAAGCTCCAAAGCAGAGGAACCAGAGTAAAGCCACCCAAGGCAGAGTAGTCCAAAGGAAATCCATCCAAAGCGGAATTGACCAATTAGAGCCATCCAAAGGAGAGAGAATCAAAGGATCACAGGATGTTAGGATTTGGAAAAGACCTCCAGAGATCATCGAGTCTGACCCTCAATCAAAGCAGAGCCATCCATAGCAGAGCCAACCAAAGCAGACCCATCCAAAACAGAGACAATTAAAATGGATCCATCCATAGCAGAGCCATCTAAAGGAGACCTACCCAAAGCAGAGGACCCAAATCACAGCCATCCAAATCAGAGGACCCAAATCACAGCCATCCATAGCAGAGCCAACCAAAGAAGATCCATCCAAAGGAGAGACAACTAAAGCAGATCCATCCATAGCAGAGCCACCTAAAGGAAACCTACTCAAAGCAGAGGACCCAAATCACAGCCAGCCAAAGCAGAGGACCCAAATCACAGCCAGCCAAAGCAGAGGACCCAAATCACAGCCAGCCAAAGCAGAGGACCCAAATCACAGCCAGCCAAAGCAGAGGACCCAAATCACAGCCAGCCAAAGCAGAGGACCCAAATCACAGCCAGCCAAAGCAGAGGACCCAAATCACAGCCAGCCAAAGCAGAGGACCCAAATCACAGCCAGCCAAAGCAGAGGACCCAAATCACAGCCAGCCAAAGCAGAGGACCCAAATCACAGCCAGCCAAAGCAGAGGACCCAAATCACAGCCAGCCAAAGCAGAGGACCCAAATCACAGCCAGCCAAAGCAGAGGACCCAAATCACAGCCAGCCAAAGCAGAGGACCCAAATCACAGCCAGCCAAAGCAGAGGACCCAAATCACAGCCAGCCAAAGCAGAGGACCCAAATCACAGCCAGCCAAAGCAGAGGACCCAAATCACATCCATCCATAGCAGTGCCAACCAAAACAGATCCATCCATAGCAGAGCCACCTAAAACAGATCCATCCACAGCAGAGCCACCTAAAGGAGACCTACTCAAAGCAGAGGACCCAAATCACATCCATCCATAGCAGTGCCATCCAAAGCAGATCTTTCCACAGCAGAGCCACCTAAAGGAAACCTACTCAAAGCAGAGGACCCAAAGTAGAGCCATCCAAATCACAGCTGCCCAAAGCAGAGCCAACCAAAGCAGGGGACTCAAAGCAGAGCCACCCAAAGCTGAGCCATCGGAACCTACTCAAAGCAGAGGACCCAAAGTAGAGCCATCCAAATCACAGCTGCCCAAAGCAGAGCCAACCAAAGCAGGGGACCCAAAGCAGAGCCACCCAAAGCTGAGCCATCGGAACCTACTCAAAGCAGAGGACCCAAAGCAGAGCCATCCAAATCACAGCTGCCCAAAGCAGAGCCACTCAAAGCTGAGCCATCAGAACCTACTCAAAGCAGAGGACCCAAAGTAGAGCCATCCAAATCACAGCTGCCCAAAGCAGAGCCAACCAAAGCAGGGGACCCAAAGCAGAGCCACCCAAAGCTGAGCCATTGGAACCTACTCAAAGCAGAGGACCCAAAGTAGAGCCATCCAAATCACAGCTGCCCAAAGCAGAGCCAACCAAAGCAGGGGACCCAAAGCAGAGCCACCCAAAGCTGAGCCATCAGAACCTACTCAAAGCAGAGGACCCAAAGTAGAGCCATCCAAATCACAGCTGCCCAAAGCAGAGCCAACCAAAGCAGGGGACCCAAAGCAGAGCCATCGGAAGGCAACCAGGAGCAGGTAATTGCAGCGACAATGCTTTAGAGCGAAGCAGCGAGAGCCAGAGCGAGGATGTGGGGAAGCGTGGCAGCAGGTCCCCACGGTGCTCATTAAGGTTGTACAGATTGCATTTCCCCTCTCCCCGCCAGCCCTCCAAAGTGCCTGTTATTAATTCATAAAAACATTGCAAGAGTGATTGAATCCAATGATTACTGGAGCAGGCAAACACAAGAGATGGTAAAATATTCCGTTGCTCTCTATCAAGGCTCTCTGAGCACACCAAAAAAAAAGGAAAAGGGAAGAAAGGAAGGCGGGGGGGGGGGAAGATGTTGTGAAATATTAATCAGAGCTGTTTGCCCCTGGGCTGGAAGCGGGGAGCGGTGCAATCAACGTTCCTGGTGACATCTATTTGAGAAGCTGATTGCTGTGGGTAAACAGAAGGAAATATTCGGGATCGTTGGGTTTCACCTCGAGTGTCGCCGCGAAAATCCGATTCCCTTATCACCGCTCCGCAGGCTCGGCCCCTGGAGGGGTGGGAGGGAAGAATCCGGCCAGGCTGCTCCGACTGCAGCTGCTGGAAGGAGGAGTTGGTGGTGATGGAGGTGGGGGAGGGAGGGGGGAAGGACAAGGGGTTGGGGATGGATCGCTTCAATTGCAGGATAAACATGAGCTCGGGGGATGATCCCATGAAAGACATTGCAGGAGCCCTGGGCAGAGCGGAGGATTTATTGCCTGCTAGGATCTTTGGAAGTGTAACTAATGGATTGAGGACACGGAGGGAGTGCAAACAATTAATAGAAAATTAGCAGAAAGCAGCGTGTTAGCATCGGGACGGCCAGACCGGGAAAGGAGGTCCCACGGGTCCCACCAGCGACACCGCAACGTCCCCCAGCTGCACAAACAGAGCAGGACAGGGCAGGAACACCTCCATCCCCCACCCCCAGCAATGACCTCAGCTCTTAATGAAGCTCTTACCGCTGAGGTTGATGTTAATTAGCTGTGTAGTCTAATCTAATTGTTTCTAATATAATTGAATCTGGTAGAGCCATCCGTGTCATTTAGAGAGAACAAGCCATGTCGAGGAACCTAACAACATTCAACCAGCAGCACCAGGAAGTTCAAGGAGGAATCCCGTGGAGTTGAACAAGGAACCCCACATGGCTCAACAAGACAAGTGTAGGGACCTGCACCTGGGGAGGAATAACCTTCTGCACCAGTACAGCTGAGGGAATGAGCTGCTTCCCAGCTTCTCCTGTGGAGAAGGGCCTGGGAGCACTGGGGGACAAGAAGTTCCCCATCAGTCAACGATGTGCTTTCACGGTCAATATTCTCCTGGGCTGCATGAAGAAGAGTGTGGCCAGTAGCTCAATAGAAGCCACCTTCCCCCTCTACCTGAGAGGCCACAGCTGGAGTGCTGGGTCCAGTTCTGGGCTCCTCAGTTGAAGAGAGGGAACTGCTTGGAGAGGGTACAGTGGAGGCTGTGAAGATACTGAGGGGACTGGAGTGTTTCTGGGAGGGAGGAAAGGTTGAGAGATCTGGTATCAATATCAAGAGAACAGGGCCAGACTCTTCTCTGTGGTGCCCAGTGAGAGAACAAAGTCAAGGGGCACAAACTGGAAGCCAGGAGGTTCCACCTCAACAGGAGGAGAAAATTCTTTAATGTGAGGGTGGTGGAGCCCTGGAGCAGGCTGCCCAGAGAGGTTGTGGAGTCTCCTTCTCTGGAGAGACTCTAAACCTGCCTGGACATGCTGGGCAAGCTGCTGTGGGTGCCTCTGCTTGAAGCAGGGTACTTGGATGATCTCTAGAGGTCCCTTCCAAACCCTGTGATTTTGGGATTCTGGGATTCTCTGCAGTTGCTGGATGCAGAAGGGCTCTCCCAAGACACCTGGACACCGGTGACCGTTGGCTGCCAGTGATTTGGGTGCAGGCAAGGTGCTGCCCACATCCCTAACCATCAAGAACTTGCTTCCTCTTTCCATGTACTGTATTTTTTTTTTTTCCTGGGCATGTCCATCACTTCCCAAAGAGCAGAACACTTTAGACTGAGGAAAAAAAAAAAGTATTTCCAGCAACCAAAAATATGCCAGAACCAGTTTTGGAAGGAAACCTCCCAAGTTCTCAAGAGAAGAAAGGATGGAAGGGAAATGATTTTTCTCACAGAGCCATTTTTCTTTGGAAAACTGAAACCTCAGTAATATTTTCAACTGGTTCTCCTTCTCAGGGAGCTGGTAATGACTTGTCATGTGCTCCTCAAGTAATTCTTTCCTCTTCCAACCTCAGTAGGCCCCACATGGCCTCGGCTTCCTCCCACTGCTCAAAATGACTCTGCGCGGCCAAAGCAAATGGCTCTGGGAGCGCAACACTCATCTGGCCCAGATGTTCAGGCATGAAAACAGGCATTAGGAGATGTGTCTGAGAGTGATGATGGACTCCTCTCATCATCAGACTTCCCTGCCTTGGCAATCACACCGCAGCTGGCAGCAGGACAACCGGTGAAGAGCTGTATAAATGTTGATGGAGCAATGCGTGAGCACCAGCAGCTTCCAGGAAGGGTTTTGCTAAGCACGGTGTTTTGCTTTCAGCTGAGCTGGCTGGGATGAAGAGGGCTTTCCCACAGGTCCTCAAAGAGCTTCACAGAATCAGACAACTGTTTCAGTTAGAAAAGACCTTCAAGATCATCTAGTCCAACCTTTCGCTAGCTCTACCAAGGCTGGTGCTAAACCATGTCCCTCAGCTCCACTCAGTTTGGGGCACCACAATACAGGAGAGATGTGGAGGTGCTGGAGTGAATCCAGAGGAGGGCAATAAAGATGGTGAAGGGGCTAGAGAATAAATGTTGTCAGGAGTGACTGAGGGAGCTGGAGATGGTTAGTTTGAGGAAGAGGAGGCTGAGGGGAGACCTCATTGCTGTCTATAATTACCTGAAGGGACCTTGTGGAGAGGCTGCTGCTGGGCTCTTCTCATAGGTAATTGGAGACAGAATAAGGGGGAATGGCCTCAAGCTGAGGCTGGGCAGGTTTAGATTGGACATTAGCTTTTCAGAGAGAAAGTGGTCAGGCACTGGTGTCATCTGCCCAGGGAGGTGGTGGAGTCACCAACCCTGGATGAGTTTAAAGGTCATTTGGATGTGGTGCTTAGGGCTACGGTGTAAGGTGAATCTTGTAGAGTAGGGTTCTAGGTTGGACTTGGTGATCCTGAGAGGCTTTGCCAACCTGCATGTTGCTGTGATTCTGTGATCTCTTCATCTCTGAAATAGGTCCAGGGATGGGCATTCCACCACCTCCCCGAGGAGCCTGTTCCTGTGTTTGAGAACCCTCTCAGTCATTCTTAACCTTTCCAAGCAATGAGTTCATGGATAGACCCTTGATCCTCAGCAGAAGTGGCACAGGGGCCAGATCAAGTCCTGTGGTGCCATTTAATCTACCACAATAGCCTGAAGACAAGCTTGGATGTCTTCATCAGGGTACCTCAGAGCATCTCATCCAGAGGAGGACACAGTGATGATGAGAGGGCCGAAGCCCTTTCCAGAGAAAACTTCTGGTGGCCTTTCAGGACTTCAAGAGGTTGATCAGAAACCTGGGAACAGACTTTTGAGCAGGACCTGCTGTGACAGGGCAAGGGGTGATGGTTTGAATTAAAAGAGATTTAGACTAGATAAAAGGGAGAAATGTTTGACCTTGAGGGTGGTGAGAGCCTGGCCCAGGCTGCCCAGAGAGGTGGTAAATGCCACATCTCTGGAAGCATTGCAGGTCAGGTTGTCTGGGGCTCTGAGCAACCTGCTCTGGTTGCAGAAGTCCCTGCTGGCTGGAAGGGTTTTGGATTAGATGATTTTCAGAGGTTCCTTCCCATTTAACCCACCTGGGATTCTATGATTCCATGATTCTGTGATCTTCTTTCTTCCGAGAAGCTCAATTCCTGCCACGCTCAGACCAGCAGCTGAAGCAGTTCATGTTTAATTGCAGAGAAGTGCACATTTTAGACACAGAACCTTGTTGCCATTTAGGTCCCATCAGAAGAAGATGACTCTGAGATGTGCAAGGCAGCATTACCCTTGTGTAACAATAACAAGGAAACTCTGGAGCAGTAAATAGAGATGGGCTGGTCTCAAGAGGGTTGGACATTAAGCCCAGTCTCAGCGATGTGTTGGGGTGATTTAAACCACTTGTGAGGACAAACTCAAGCTGGGCAATCCCAGGGGGAGCTGTCTGAAAACTTTCTCCTGTCCTGAACAACAGTGGAGAAGCAGAAGGACTTTTCCTGTGGCTGTTTGGTGGTTTTCATTCCAAGTCCCTGAAGAAAACAGGAAATGTGGAGTCAGATGGGAAGAAGTCAGCCACATTTTTGACCCAGTAGAAAGGACTTCTTCTGAACAGCCAGGCAAAATGATCTGGAGTTTGCCCTCATCATGCCTACTCTTAGTTGTACAGATCCTGCAGCTTCCCCCACCAAAGTGGAGGGACTCAGAAGACTATTTGGAAGACACTTTTCAGGTCAAGTCCAACCATTCCCCCAGTACTGCCAGCTCAATACTAAACGGCAGCCCACAGCATCACATCTCCAGGGCTTTGAAATCCCTCCAGAGATGGGGGTTCCACCACTGTCCTGGTCAGCCTGGGCCAGACCTCAACAACCTTTTCTTCCTCATGTCCAATCTAAATCTCCCTTGGGGTGTCTTAAGGCTGTTTCCCTGGGAGAAAAGGCCAAACCCCACCTGGCTCCAACCTTCTTTCAGGGAGTTGTAGAGAGCGAGAAGGTCTCCCCTCAGCCACCTTTTCTCCAGGCTGAACAACCCCAGGTCCCTCAGCTGCTTCTTATCAGATCTTTCTCCAAATCTCCCACCAGCTTTGTTGCCCTCCTCTGGAAACACTCTTATCACCTCAATATCCTTCTGGAACGAGGGGCCCAAAACTGACCCCACTATTTGAGAATTTGGGATTGGCAGAATTCTATGATCCCAGTAGGGTGCCAAAATGAGGGAGCAGAAAGGAGCTTCAGTACCAGTGGGAACAGACTGCAGGTTCTGGTGTACCCACCGCAAGCTTGGTGGGTGCCCTGGTGATGGCAGCCTGGCTTGTCTCTTCCCCTCCCCTCCCTCCCCACCACCCAGCTCCTCAGGAAGCCTCTCAGCAAGACTTTCTCTTCAAAGAACGACTTGTATAAATATTTTCCTAAACAAACAAGGCCAACTGTGAGGTATTCCCCGAAGAAACGTTCCAAAGCTGGAGCTCGTTTGTTCTGAGGACCAGGGAATGCAAATGCAGCAGCTGTCTGAAGCTACGCAGGGCTACAGGGATGCTTTTAATATTCCTCACTTGATGATCTGGGCTGGAGCTTCTCAGATCAGTTAGTGCCTGCTTTTAAGTGCTGGAGTCGTTGTTATCACCGCTGGTGGGAGGAGAGCCCCATCGCCACTGACCCGCGAAGGCGACGCTTGGAGATCGACAGAAACAGCAGAGCTGGGACTGCAGCAGCAAAGCTGAACTGAAAATCCTCCAGGAAGAAAGGATGGAGCTGAGGGCTCGTTAGCAAGATGGAGAGAACAGCCAATAAAATGACATTTTGCTTTATAACACGTTGCACTTGGAAGGGTTTTGGTTGCTGGCAATTGATTTGCTGCTTGTTCGAAGCTTTCCTTCTGCTCGGTCACCAAGCGCAGAATCCCAGCACGGTGGGGCTGGGAGGCAGCTCTGCAGATCACCCAGTCCAATCTCCCTGCTAAAGCAGGGGCACCCACAGCAGCTTCCAGCATCACAATGGCCAGGGGGATTTGGAAGCTCTACAGAGAAGAAGACTCCACAACCTCTCTGGGCAGCCTGCTCCAGGACTCCAGCACCCTCACCACCAAAAAACTTTCTCCTTGTCTTCAGATGGAGCCTCTTATGTTCCAGTTTATGTTTATTGGCCCTTATCCTGTCCCTGGGCACCTCTGAGAAGAGTCTGGACCTACTCTCTTTTCTCCCACCCTTTAGCTCTTGCTGAGCATTGATCAGATCCCCTCTGGGGCTGCTATTCTCCAGGCTCATCAGTCCCAGGGCTCTCAGCCTTTCCTCCTCACAGAGATCCTCCAGGCCCCTCAGCATCTTTGGAGCCTCCACTATCCAGGAGTTCCTTGTTTCTCTTGAACCAGGGAGTCCAGAACTGACCCCAGCACTCCAGCTGTGGCTGGCAGAGTAGGGAGGAACAAGAACTTTGTTTGACCTGCTGACCATACCATCTCCTTCATGAACCCCAGGAGACCACTGTCCTTCTTGTCTCCAGCAGCAACACATCTTTTGGCTTATTGCTTCAATTCCTGTTGAATCCCCAAGGGTTTGTGCAACACAGCATGTCTGGATCCTTGCAGAAGGAGACAGCTTGGGCATTATTTAGCTTTCTCCCATTTGAAAGGCTTCAGTTGGCCAGTTGATGAGTAAAAGCAGGACAACGCTGCAAGCATCAAGCACTCAGCCAAAGCCAAATTCCTAGTAAAGCTCATTCATCCCAAAGGATGATGGCAGGATCTGCTCACAAATGACTTTCAGGATAAACAAAAGACTGAAGTCGTTAGATAATGGATTTGTAACTAATTGGGTGCCCAGTTCCAGGTCCAATGGAGAGGGAGAGAGATAGGGAAGGTGGAAAAAGCTTTTTGACTGAGGTCCTGTTGAATGGTTTGAGGATTCAAACCCTGGCATTCTCTCTAACCCAGACAGAAAATCACTTGCAGATTTGCTGCTCCAAAGATACTATAATGGAAGGTGAGAAGAATGGCAGGATGAAGAGCAGAGTTTCTCTATAGCTCCCTGAAAGGGGTGGGGATCAGTCTCTTCTCCTAAGGAATAAGTGATAGGGTGAGAGGGAATGGCCTCCAGTTGCACCAGGAGAGGTTGAGATTGGACATTAGAAGAAACTTCTTGACTGAAAGAGTTCTCAAAGAGTGGAACAGGCTGCCCAGGGAGGTGGTTGAATCCTCATCCCTGGAGGAGTTTGAAAGAGGTAGAGATGTGGTGCTGAGGGCGGTGGTTTAGCACCAGCCTCGGTAGAGATAGTGATGGTTGGACTCTATGATCTTACAGGGCTTTTCCAGCCAAGCTGATTCTATAATTCTTTGACAGGAAGAGGAATGATATGATGAAGGGAGGAGGAATGACATGATGAAGGGAAGAGGAAAGACACAACTTTATGGCTGCACCAGCCCTAGCAGACCTTCATTCCTGCTGGCTTTTTTTCCACAAGATGGGGAAAGTTGAAGAAACTGAGACATGCTAGGGCCATGGTTTAGTGGTGACCTGGCAGTGCTGCGTGGAGCTGATGCTCTTGGAGGTCTTCTCCAACTTTGATGACTCTCTGAGTCTATGATCCTTGCAGACTGATGGTTTGAATCTTGCCATAGTGATGAATGCAGGATGATCAACTTTCAAACTGGTGTCTCCTCAGGGAACCAGCTCTGCCGGGAATCAGGAGAGGGACAGAGGCAAGACAGAGGGTGAATTCAGCAAGAAACAGGCAGAAGTCCCTCTGAGGCTTTGGTCCAACCCTATTTCAGCACCATTCTGAATGTCTGAGGCTTGCTCAGATAAATGGTTCTGCTTTTGGGTAGCGTTAAATAAATAAAGGATGATGTGAAGCTGACAAAGTCTTTGAAAAATTCATTAAAGAGGTAGAGCCTGGGGAGAGGCAGCTGAGAGCAGAGATTGCAGCCTGAAAGCCTTCTCCAGCCCCAGTCACCACTCTGATTTGTGCAGGAGGAGAGGATGAGCTCTGCTTGCAAACCCCACAGACAGCATCAATCCCTGCCACATGGGATGAGCAGAGAACATTGCCAGGAACACATTAGGAGGAGACCTTATTGCTCTCACAGCTACCTGAAAGGAGATTGTAGTGAGGCTGCTGTTGGCCTCTTCTCCCAGGTACTGAACAACAGAACAAGAGGTAATGGCCTCAAGCTGTGCCAGGAGAACTTTGGGTTGGATATCAGGACAAATTGATTTCCTGGAAGAGTGGTCAGGCTCTGAGCAACCTGATCTAGTGGAAGATGTCCCTGCACACTGCAGGGCGGTTGGACTAGAAGACTTTTGATGGTCTCTTCCAGCCCAAACCATTCTATGATTCTATGACTCCATGGTCAGAACAGGCTGCCCAGAGAGGTGATGGAGTCACCATCCCTGGAGGTATTCAAAAACAAATGAATGTGGCACTTTGGGATATGTTCTAGTGATCAGGGAGGTGTTGGGTAGAAGGTGGGACTTGATGATCTTCAAGGCCTTTTCCAACCTTAATGATTCTATGATTCCATGAGTCCACAACTCTATGATTTCATGATTCTATGATTCCATGATTTCATTAATTCAGGATTCCACAACTCTATGATTCCATGATTATATTAATCCAGGATTCCACAACTCTGTGATTCCATGATTCTATGATTCCATGGTTTCATTAATTCAGGATTCCACAACTCTATGATTTCATGGTTCTATGATTCCATGATTTCATTATTCCACAAGTCTATGATTCCATGATTTCATTAATCCAGGATTCCACAACTCTATGACTCCATGATTCTATGATTCCATGATTTCATTAATCCAGGATTCCACAACTCTATGACTCCATGGTTCTATGATTCCATGATTTCATTAATCCAGGATTCCACAACTCTATGATTCCAGCATTCTATATGATTCCCTCCTTTTATGTTTATATGATTCCATCCTTCTCTGATCCCATGATTCCATGGCATCAGTGGGGAACATTTCTAGGGACATAAATATGAACAAATAGCCTCATGCAATATGCTTGCTGCGGGTGGCCTAGTCCATTTATGGACCAACTCCTCTACAAGACAGTTTCCTCTCCCACTTTTCTATCGCCCTCACGCTCGGATGCAGATAAAGGAGGGGAGGCAGCTCTGGCACTTTAAGGAGATGTGGGGACACAGAGGGGATAAGGCAGACAAAGCACTTCACATGGTCCACTACACCTTTAATGTACAGAAAGTAATTAAAACGGGAGACAAATTCATCATCAGTCAGCTCAGTTCAAAGAGCAGCCAGGCTGTATCTTCCTTATGCATGGGTAGCTCTGATGCTCATCGCTGTCGTAAAACCTGCATTAAAAATTAGTCAGAGCTGTTAGTACATCACAGCAGAGCAGATGGTTTATGCTCTGAAGTGTTTCAGGAACCTCATTTTATTATCCATGGATGCCTCCCGTTGCAAGCCTGGCCTGATCTTTTCATTAAACACACTCCACAAAGCAGCACAGCTCCGCTGTCATTCCCTTCAGCACGGATGAGTTCTTGTGCACAGCCTGCTCCCGCGGCACACTTTCCCTGACAGGGCTTTCACCACCCCAGCTCCATCCTCTGCTGTTAGAGAATCAGAGGGTTGTTGTGATTGGAAAAGACCTCTAAGATCTTCGAGTCCAACTGTTAACCCAACACCAGCATGGCCATTAAACCATGTCCCAGGGCGCCACGTCCGCACCTTTCTTGGACTCCTCCAAGGACAGTGACTCCATCACCTCCCTGGACAGCCTGAGCCCATGTTCAATGGTGCTCATGGTAAAGAAAGTTTTCCTAATGTCCAACCTAAATCTCCCCTGGTGCAACTCAAAGCCACTTCCTCTTGTCCTATTACTTGTTACCTGGGAGAAGAGGCTGGCTCCCACTTGGCTCCCACTTTGTTCCAACCTACTTTCACCCATCCTGTAAGTCCTCTTCAGATATTGAAATGCAGCTCTAATGTCTCCACAGAACCCTCTCCTCTCCAGGCTGGACAGCCCCAACTCTTGCAGCCTGTTCCCACCAGAGAGGTGGTCCAGCCATCTGATCATCTTTGTGGCCTCCTCTGGGGCCAATCCATCAGGTCCATGACTCTCTTGTGTTGGGAGTCACAGAGATGGACACAATACTCCAGGTGAGGTCTCCCCAGAGCAGAGCAGAGGGACAGAATCCCTTCTCTCAATCTGTTGCCCAGACTTGTTTTGATGCAAGACCAGGATGCAATATGCCCTCAACCACCTAACTCCAGGGTGAAGATGATCCACTCATCTCTCCTATTGCACATTTCTTGATGGCCCTCACTCACCACCAACCACTATGGTGCATCTTTATGCCCTTCCCTCCAGGGCTGCTCTACAAACAGTAATCTGGAAGGCCTGGGGCCCACAAAACCATTAGTATCTGTAGCGTTGAGCTTCTGGATGTGGTGGCTGATGTCTGGAAGGCACCATGTAACAGCTAAGAGCAGTGCAAAGGGCAGAGCAAGCAGGCAAAATGGTCTGTCAGCACTCCCCCCCCCGCTCCCCATTCCTGTGCAGGGCTGTGTCAGAGCCAGACAGAGATTGAAATGGCTTCTGGCAATTTCCAAGGCCATTGTCATCAATCAGCAGCTTAACAAGTCCATTACTGTCAGCTGACAGCTCCCACCACGCAGCCCTGCTCTCCCAACGCTGCTGCTGACACAGCCTGAATTATTGGCAGCATCTCCTTCCCGAGGTGCTTCTGCCTCTTCTCACTGTATCAGGTCTGAGTGGTCCCCACGCTGGTCACCATTGCCCCACTGGTCCCAGAGACCATGCCCAGCTCCAATTCCAGAGATGGTCCCTGCCCTAGAGATGGTCTCAGCTGTGGGGATAATACTTGCCCTGGGGATGGTCCAAGCCCTGGGGGTGATCCCATCCCCAGAGATGATCTGAGGCCTGGGCATGATCCCAGGGCCAGGCATGGCCTCTGTTCCAGGGATGGTCCCTTCTCTGGGGGATGGTCCCTGCCACGGGGATGATAGCAGCCCCAGAAACAATCCTTGAGGACAGTCCCTTCACTGGAGATGATCAGTACCCTGAGGACAGTCCTTAGCCCAGGAGATAGTTCCTATCCTGGGGACAATCCCTAGCCAAGGGATGGTCTCTGCTCTGGCTGTACTATGGGACTGAGCCTGCTCATTGTGCTATGGCTCCATCCACATTCCAGGCTCTCCTGACACTTAGACAGAGATGAGATGGGAATAGGAGCCAGAATGAAATTACTGGGAAGCATGGGTAACTGCATTACATGTGTTGAAACTGGAATATCCCAAGGACATTTGCTCAGGGAGGTGGTAGATGTCCCATCTTGGAACTGCTCAAGGTCAGGCTGGACAGGGCTTTGAGCAACCTGATCTAGCAGGAGGTGTTTCTACCCATGGCAAGGGCTTGGCTAGATGATCTCTAAGGTCCCTTCCAACCCAAAACATTCTGTGATTCCATAGTTCTGTGAAAAGTGCCCACAGAAAGCCCCACTGGGGTCATCTCCTCCTTATCAGATTTGATATGTAGATAAAAATGACACAGAGCAGACCTTCATAACAACCTCATACCCGAAGTCTCCAGAGCGACATGATTAATTGTTGACCACGAGCCCCTGCACACAAAGAAGCCAGGCTGACACAACAGCAACAGTTTTGAATCCTCATTTTCCTAAAGCTTCTAATGATCTTGGAAAGAAACCTCCTGTGAGTTCTCCACCATTTCCCTTCTTCCTTTCATCCTGGTTACACTTTACGCTTCTGTCTCTGCCTCTGGACAAAGCGAAGTCTAATTAGCCACAAGCTCCTATTTATCATTTATCATCAGCTAAAGTATGTTGCAACAGAGAATAAATTTGATGGCTTCTAATTTTTTTACTCTCTTTTTTTTTTTCTTCTTCTTTTTTTTTTCCTTCTCCTTTTTTTTCCCTTTTCCTTTTTTTTTTTTCTTCTCCTTTTTTTTTTTTTTTTCCCAAGGAGGATCTTCAACTTCTGCCAAGAGCATTAACAATCTGCAAAGTAATGAGGTGCTGTTGATGGTCTTAGACAGGTCTAGACAAACCCATAATTGCCTTCTGTGCTGTTATAGTTCATTAAGGCAGACGTGTTGTAGACCAAACATCTACATCACCCAGCCTGCCTCAGTCCAAAGTATTAACAGCATAAGAAAGAATAGACCCCTGACCTCTCCTGATGTCCCATGGATGGAGCTGAAGCTTTTAATGGGGCACTTTCATGTCTCTGAGCAATTGTGGCAGAAACTCAGTGATTATCCCATATTTTTGGTCCAGGTTTTATCTGCATTGCTGCGTCTCAGCTCTCTTAAAAGCTCTTTACAAGCGTTTGTTGGATGGCCTCAATGTGGTTGTTCAGCGTGAATCACACCCAGGTCAAACCACGTGTGAAGAGCAGAGCCCCACCAGCCCCACAGGCAGCCTGGGTATCAGTGGGCATGGTTAGGGCTAATTAACAGCAATTATTTGGGCCACGTTGCTCCTGGAGTGAGGTTTAAGGCAACCACAGAGCAGAAGGAGCTGCAAGAGCTGAAGGTGCAGGTTGGTATCTCTGAGTTGCTCTTTGCTGGCTCCCTGGGGTTGGGTTTGGCTGATGTTATCTCAGCCCACTTTGAACTTCAGGAACTGCCCCTTTTTAACGTGCCACAAACCACCCTGTCGTCCCACCCGGTATTCCCAGCTGTTGTCAAGTCAGAGCCAGACCTAGAGTTCCCAGCACTGTCAGCACTGGGAATTGAAAGGCTCTGAAGAGCCAGTAGTCCTGTGCCAAATTTGGGAATAGAGTGCTTGGGACAAGGGACTCGTCTCACCACCTTCGTGGTCAAACATTTCCTCCTTCTCCCTACTCTAATTCTCCCTCTTCTAGTTCAGACCATCACCCTTTGTCCTGTCACAACAGGCCCTGCTCAGAAATCTGTCCCCAGGTTTCTTATCAGCCCCCTAAAATCCTGAAAGGACACCAGAAGGTCTCTCTGGAGCCTTCTCTTCACAGCAGAGGGCTTCCAGCCCTCCCAGCACTGATGCATCCCTTTCTGGCCCCACTCCATCAGATCCATGTCTCTGCTGTGCTGAGCACTCCCAACCTGGTCCCAGCACTCCAGGTGGGGTCTCAGCAGAACAGAGGGGCAGAATCCTCTCCCTGCCCCTGCCGCCCATGCTGCTGGGGCTCAGCTTAAGACATGTCTGGGGCTGAGTTGCAGTTGCCTCAAGAAGATTGAAACTGGCAATTACACTCCCCTTGAGGTACTCCACACCATGTCCCAGACCTCTATGCTCCAATCCATCAGAGCCATGCCCCCCACCAAGAGCACCCACCCAGCTGCATGCCGTTCATGACAATGCCCTCCAGCACTCATCTCTACCCCGCAGCTACCACCAGGTACCTCAACACCTGCTGACTTCAGGGAGGGGGTGGACCAGATGACCTCTAAAGGTCCCTTCCAACACAAACCTGTTAATGGATTTATGATTCTGTGATTACAGAAACCTCCCAAATCAGCACCAGATTACAGAAGCTCTTGGGGCTGGGGAGGGACTTTATGTGTTGAGCCCAACCCAAGCCATGGGGCAGGAGCTCCAAAGGTCTTAACAAGGCTCTGTCTGCATCTACAAAAGCTTCCCTCTGATAAAGCTCATAAATTACTTTCCTACCCTACATAGGCTGGAGGCCCATGCAAATTCATCTCAGCACTGCATCGTTATCTCTCTGCTCTAATTAGGCTTCCCACCACCGGGAGCGGGGTGGAGCCCGTGCAGGGCCGTTCGTTAGCTCCTAATGATGTTCTCCCTTCCTAGTAACAGCTAAGAGGGATGTCCCTGCCTGCGGACACAAAGGGCATCTCATTTCGTTAAATGCATCCCTTCATCTCGCCTCCTTCAAAGGAAAAGAAAGCCTGGGACCGGCACCGTGCCTGGAATCGCCCTCAACGAGCTGCATCTCTTCCACAAGTGCTTTAACCTCTCTTGGAGACAGAGCCCTTCCAGGTTCTCCTGCTGCAAAGGAGCCTCTCGAAGATGGGGAAGGGAAGCTCAGGGTGACAGACTTCACTGCCACCGGTGCTGAGAGGAGCTGCCTCATTTTCAGGCTTTGGCTCCTGTCAGCACAGCACATCCCTTCATCGGAAGGTTTCCTCTTGTAGCATCACAGAATCATTTGGACTGGAAGAGGCCTTTCAGATCATCAAGTCCAACCACTAACCCAGCATTGCCAGGCCAAGTTATGTCCCTCAGCACTACACCTCCATGGCTTTGAAACCCCTCCAGGGATGTGGACTCCACTACTGTCTTGGGCAGCCCAGGCCAGGCCTTGACAGTCCTCCAGGAGAAGAAATTGTTCTTCATGTCCAACCTAAACCTCCACTGCAGCAACTTAAGGCCATTTGATTTCGTCCTATGAAAGAAGAGACTGATCCCAGCTGGCTGCAAACTCCTTTCAGGGAGTTGCATGGAGCCAGAAGGTCTCCCCTCCGTCTCCTTTTCTCCAGGCTGCACAGCCCCAGTTCCCTCAGCTGCTCCTCAGCAGCTCTGTGTTCTGGACTCCTCACCAGCTGCACTGCCCTTCTGCGGACACTCTTCAGCCCCTCAATGTCCTTGGAGTGAGTGGCCCAAAACTGAATGCACTATTTGAGATGTTCTATCTCTTGCTCTTTGTGAGAAGAGAGAAACAACCACCTCTCTACACCCTCCTTTCAGGTAGTTGCAGAGAGGCTCAAGAAGAGATGGAGCAGTGGCCATGTCCCAGTGCCAACTCACCAGTACCAACTGCCCATGGCACTACCAACCCTACCCCAGTAAACCCCCATGAGGAATCATGACCCAGCAACACAGAGTGGTCAGGCACTGGAAGAGGCTACCTAGGGAGGTGGTGGAGTCACCATCACTGGAGGTGTTCAAGATAGATGTGAGCATGGCTCTGGTTTAATAGCCATGGTGCCGTTGAGTTGATGATTGGGCTCAATGATCCTGGAGGTCTTTTCCAAATGAAACAATTTGATGATTCTGTGATTCAGGAGGAGGAAAAAAAAAAAAAAGCCCTAAATGATGCCTGGACAAAGACTTTCAGTAATTAACATCAGCAGTGAGATGTCTGGGAAAGTTGTGCCTCAGCCTTGCATGATGTTCTGCTAATTAAAGGTTGATTTGGTTACGGGAAGCTCTTTGTGTGAGATGTTTCACACAATCCAGCCTGGATTTTATGACCTGTGGGCTCTGTGAAGGGAGTAAACTGATGATCCTGGATTGTGCAATGCTCATTAAACCTTAATGCTGTGTGAGCTTCCAGCTTTGTGTTTGGGAGGTTACTAATTATTGTCCTCATCACTGTACAAAGCTTCTGGTTGAGGCTGCCCAGGGCAGTGGTGAAGCCCCCATCTCTGAAGAGGTCTGAAAGCTGTGGAGGTGTGGTGCTGAGGGACATGGTTTAGTGGTGGCCTGGCAGTGCTGGGTTAACAGTTGGACTCCATGTTCTTAAAGCTCTCTTCCAATGAGTCTTTGTTTCTATGATTTTATGGTTCTGTGACTCTGTGGTTTTGTCATTCTGTGGTTCCATGACTCCATGATTCTCTGCTTCTGTGATTCCACATTTCTATGGTCCCATGATTCCATAATTCTATGGTTTTATGATCCTGCAGTCCTATGATTCCATGATTCTGTGGTTCCACGATCCTGTGGTTCCAAGATTCTATGGTTCCATGATTCCATAGCTCCATGATTCTACGCCTCTATCATTCCATGATTATGTGGTTCTATCATTCCTAATTCTGAGACTCTATGATTCCATGATTCCATGGCTCTATCATTCTATGGTTCTATGATTCCATGATTCTACAGCTCTGTCATTCCATGATTCTGTGGCTCTATCATTCTATGGTACTAGGATTCCATGATTCTGTGGCTCTGTCATTCCATGATTCTGTGGCTCTATCATTCTATGGTACTAGGATTCCATGATTCTGTGGCTCTATGATTCCATGATTCTATGGTTCTATCATTGTATGGTTCTAGGATTCCATGATTCTGTGGCTCTGTCATTCCATGATTCTGTGGCTCTGTCATTCCATGATTCTGTGGCTCTATGATTCCATGATTCTATGGTTCTATCATTGTATGGTTCTAGGATTCCATGATTCTGTGGCTCTGTCATTCCATGATTCTGTGGCTCCATGATTCCATGATTCTATGGTTCTATCATTGTATGGTTCTAGGATTCCATGATTCTGTGGCTCTATCATTCCATGATTCCCTGGTTCCATGATTCCACGATTCTGTGGCTCTATCATTCCGTTCTTCTCTGTCACCTCCCCCTGCAATACTCCAGGATGGTTCCACAACCATCTCCTCTTCTCTCCCCGCTCCCTCCCCCCCCACCTTGAGACCCATTTATAGCCATGTGGGATTTTATTCAAGCCTGCCAAACAACTCTCCTTTCCCCCTGCCTGCTCCCATGATAATTCCTCTCCACTCCTGTTTCCCTCAACCCCTATCTTTATTTTTGCAACGTCTCTGGAGTTACCAAATGTTCCCATCTCCCACCCCAAAACATCTCTCCTTGGATTCACAGGATGTCTACTCACTGCTGTCAATTTCAGCTAAACTTCCACACCCCCCCACCCCTCCTTCCTTTTTGAATGTTATGATTGATAAAATTAAACTGTGAAACAAGGCATGAAATCTCTCTGGGAGACACAATCATCTCCTCTCTCTTTTCTTCTTTTGGTCTGGGTTCTTTTTTTTGGGAGGGGGAGGATGACAGCAGCAAACAATGCCAGCCCCTGAGATCTTTGCTGAAGAGCAGAGGGCAACTTGTGCTTTGTTTTATTTTTATGGGGTGGGGTTGTTTTTTTTTGGGGGGTGGGGGGGGGGTTGTGGGGAGGGTTTTTTGTTTTGCTTGAGGAACTTAATAAGACATCCAGAGCTACTCAGAGCTGTATTGTTAGATTCAATTACTTATGAGGCCCCAAGTTTCTCCCACTTTAATTGCTGGAAGCAGGGAAGCTTTAGTCACAGCGTAATGTACCCAGGCATGGATGGGGTTTAATGAATCATCCTAACTCTGCACTCCAAGCAATTAGGTAAATCTAGCTGTTACTTAGTGAGGCATAAAATAAATTTAATCTCTCTTCTAAAAAAGAAGGGGGGGGGGTGGGGAGAAAAATCAATTAGAGTGCTGTAATGTATAATTCAATTTGGGTCATGCTACATAAATTTTCTGGTTTTAGTCTGTTTTTCAACTGGTTGTTATTAGATTTTGGAGGCTGAGTACGTCTGAGTTAGAGGCATAGAATCAGAGAATGGGTTTAGGTTGGAAGGGACCTCAAGGATCAGCCAGTTCCAACCCCCCCGCCCCCCCGCCATAGGCCGGGACACTTCCCCCTAGAACAGGG
>WAAF01017101.1:466314-492015 GCA_013400475.1 Tricholaema leucomelas | reverse complement strand
CAGCCAATTCCTTATCCAGCAGTGCTCCACCCATCCAGTCTGTGTCCAGTTTGGTGACCAGGATGTCCTGTGGGACAGAGGCAAATGCCTTAGGTCCAGGTAGATGATGTCAGTTGCCTTTCCCTTGTTGCTGTGACTTCATCATAAAAATCCACTGAATTTGTCAGGCATGATCTGCCCTTGGTGAAGCCATTGCTGGGTACCACCAACCACCTCTGCTTTGTTTTCCATTTGCCTTAGCAGAGCCTTCAGGAGGATCTGCTCCATGCTCTTGCCAGGCACAGAGCTGAGACTGCCTGCTCTGTAGTTCCCAGGGTCATTCATTTTTCCCTTCTTGAAGCTGTGCCTTATGTTTGCCCTTCTCCAGTCAGCAGGAACTTCACCAGTCTGCCACGACCTTTCCAATATGATGGGCAGTGCTCTAGCAATTTCAGGTGCACCTAGTACCCAGCCCTGTCCAGTCAACCAGACCATGGCACTAAGTGCCTCATCCAGGCTTGGCTTGAACACCCCCAGGGACGGTGACTCCACCACCTCCCTGGGCAGCCCATTCCAATGCCAATCACTCTCTCTGCCAACAACTTCCTCCTAACATCCAGCCTAGACCTCCCCCAGCACAACTTGAGACTGTGTCCCCTTGTTCTGTTGCTGGTTGCCTGAGAGAAGAGATCAACCCCTATCTGGCTGCAGACTCCCTTGTGCATCCCTCCATGACGGAGGGAGATGCACTGGTGAGGAGCAAGCAGACTCCTCAATCTCTCTGGGCCGCCTGCTCCAGGGCTCCAGCACCCTCACACTAAACAAATTTCTCCTTCTCTTCAGGTGGAGACTCTCATGTTCCATTTTATGCCCACTGGCCCTTATCCTGTCACTGGGCACCACTGAGGAGGGTCTGGCCACATGTCCTTGCCCCCTACCTTTTATCTCTTGCCGAGCATTGATCAGATCCCCTCTGGGGCTGCTCTTCTCCAGGCTCACCAGCCCCAGGGCTCTCAGCCTTTCCTCCTCACAGAGCTGCTCCAGGCCCCTCATCATTCCACTGGACTCTGCCCAGTAGCTTCCTCTTCCTTTTGATATGGGCAGCCCAGAAGTGAACCCAGTACCAGAGATTCTGTGTCACTGGGATAGAGTAGAGGGGGAGGAGAACCTCCCCCAACTTGCTGGCCACACTGTTCTTCATGCCCCCCTCAGGAGACCACTGGGTCCATGCAAATGACTTCTCATGCAGCTCCCAGGGCTCTCACTCACTCTTCTTTCATACCTTTGTCAGTTGCTGAAGTTCTAAACCCCTTTGTTTGCAACCTGCAGCCACTTCAGGCCCCACAAACACCCGAGACAGGAGGTAGAAATGATTAGAGGGAAGCCACGTGGCAGATGGACCTCAACATTACAAACTGTCTGGTTCCACCCATGAGATAAGTGTTAGTGAAACTCCACCAGCCAAGTGCAGCTTTTATTAGCAGCACAACCTCCCAGCTGCAACCAAACCCAGCTGCCAAAATAAGCCCTGGCTATTGTTAGACACCCTCAGCTTGGTGCCTACATTTTTTTTCCCTCCTCACCAGCTTAATGGAGCTTGTTCCACGTTTCTGGAGCTCTCCAAGTGTGGAGAGGGGAGAATTTGCCCAAGCAGTGTTAACTTTGGATGCGGTGCTCAGCTCAGCCTCCCCTGAGGTAAGGGCTGGACTTACAGACTCCCAGAATCCCAGCATGGTGGGGTGCTATGATATCAGAGACTCAAAGAATGGTTTGGGTTGGAAGGGGCCATAAAGATCACCTAGTTCCAAACCCCTACCATGGGCAGGGACACCTCTCACTAGACCCGGCCACATCCAGCCTGCTTTTAGGGGTGAGGTGTCCACAATGGGCAACAGGTTTCTGTGTCTTACCACCCTCATAGTAAAGAACTTTCTAATGTCCAACCTAAACCTACCCTGCTCTGAATTGGAAGGAACCTCTGGAGATCATCTAGTCCAACCCCCCCTTGCTAAATCAGGGTCACCCACAGCAGGTTGCCCAAGATGCTTGTGGACTTCTTGGCAACAAAGCTGGTGAGAGGCCTGGAACACAAACCCTATGAGGAGAGGCTGAGGGAGCTGAGGGTGTGCAGCCTGCAGAAGAGGAGGCTCAGGGCAGACCTCATTGCTGTCTACAACTACCTGAAGGGAGGCTGGAGCCAGGTGGGGTCGGGCTCTTCTCCCAGGCAACCAGCAACAGAATGAGGGGACACAGTCTCAAGTTGTGCCAGGGGAGGTTTAGGCTGGATGTTAGGAGGAAGTTCTTGCCAAAGAGAGTGATTGGCATTGGACACAGCAGGTTACACAGAACAGCATCCAGGCAGATTTTGAGTGACTCCAGAAACAGAGACTCCACTGCCGCTCCGGGGCAGCCTGTTCACAGGCTCACAGGAGGTTAGGGGTTGGAAGGGATCCAAGGAGATCATCCAGTCCAACCCCCCTGCCAGAGCAGGACAATACTAACACAGATCATGGAGGAACACATCCAGACAGGCCTGAGGGAGTTATTGGCTACTGGAATGGGCTGCCCAGGGAGGTGGTGGAGTTGCCGTCCCTGGAGCTGTTCAAGGCAGGACTGGACGTGGCACTTGGTGCCATGGTCTAGCCTTGAGCTCTGTGGTAACGGCTTGGACTTGATGATCTGTGAGGTCTCTTCCAACCTTGGTGATACTGTGAGACTGTGATACTCCATGACCTCTCTGGGGAGCCTATTCCAGTGCTCTGTGACCCTTACAGTAAAGAAGTTCCCCCTTGTGTTGAGATAGAACCTTCTGTGCTGCAGCTTACACCCATTGATCCTTGTCCTATCCCAGGGAGCAAGTGAGCAGAGCCTGTCCCCCCTCTCCTGGCCAGCCCTCAGGTGTTTAGAAACATTCATCAAATCTCCTCTCAGTCTTCTCTTCTCCAGACTAAACAATCCCAGGTCCCTCAGCCTCTCCTCACAAGCCATGCCCTCCTGTCCCCTCATCATCCTCATAGCCCTCCACTGGACCCTTTCCAGCAGATCCCTGTCCCTCTTAAAGTGGGGAGCCCAAAACCGAGCACAGTATTCAAGATGAGTGCTTTGTTCCAGTGCTCCACCACCCGAGATCCTCTCCTCACCCTCTCAGCAGCCACGACCTTTGTCGGGCGGCTGCCGGTTGCTTGTGATCTTGACCGGTGCGGGCACATTTCTGAGAAGCCACATCCCCTTCGGTGGCTGAAGATCAACAGGCTCTGCTCAGGCTTTCCGAAGCTTGATTGGTTGAAGGGGAATCCCATTTGCAGCCCCAACTGAGCAGAGGTTTACTGCGGGGAAGGCGTTAATGGCTTTGATATCAGCGATCTAAATATGTCAACCTGCGCCGGGCGCTGGTATTACGGCACGCTCTATTTATACAAAGCAGCCATTAGCAGAATGCTAATTAATGTGATTGGGTTTCCAAGTCAATCTCGCAGCCCTTCCCAAGCGGTGTAATGCAAGACGTTCCTTTTAATCTCCCTGGAACCGCTGCTGCGCCCGCTCCTTCCTCGGGATTAGGCGGATTTGTTTTCGCTGACGTTTCACATGGCTCCCCCTAAGGCAGGGGCGCAGGCTGCTGCCTGGCTGTGAGCAACAGGAGCAGGGCTGCGGTTGTCCTCCTCTGCTGGGCACTGCTCAGGTCACCCCTTGAAGCCTGGGTTTAGTTTTGGGACCCTAATTCAAAGAATGACACTGAGGGGCTGGAGTGAATCTAGAGAATAGAACAGAATAGAATAGAATAAAACAGAACAGAATAGAATAGAATAGAATAGAATAGAATAGAATAGAATCAACCAGGTTGGAAGAGACCTCCAAGCTCATCTAGTCCAACCTATCACCCAGCCCTGTCCAGTCAACCAGACCATGGCACTAAGTGNACCCCAGCTCCCTCAGCCTCTCCTCACAGAAGGGTAGAGAAGCTGGTGAAGGGTCTGGAGAACAGGTCTGGTGAGGAGCAGCTGAGGGAACTGAGATTGTTCAGCCCTGAGGAGCTGAGCGACCCAAGATAGAATCATAGAAGCAGTCAGGGTTGGAAGGGACCACAAGGATCATAATTTTTTGAACACTTCCAGGGATGGGGACTCTGGGCATAGGGAGATGCTAGGTTATGGTTAGAATCACAGAATCAGTCAGGGTTGGGAGGGACCACAAGGATCATCTAATTCCAACCCCCCTGCCATGGGCAGGGACACCCTACCCAAGAGCAGGCTGCCCACAGCCTCATCCAGCCTGGCCTTAAACACCTCCAGGGATGGGGCCTCAACCTCCTCCATGGGCAACCCATTCCAGGCTCTCACCACTGTCATGCCAGTTCTTGAGAGATTGTTCTGCCTTCAGAGAGAAGGAGGCTGAGGGAGACCTTCTGGCTCTCTACAGCTCCCTGAAAGGAGGTTGGAGCTGGGGGGAGGGTGTGTGTCAATTTCTTCTCTCTAGTATTAGGTAACAGAAAGGAGGAAATGACCTGAATCGTGCCGGGGGAGGTTCAGGTGGTGGAGTCACCGTCCCTGGAGGTGTTCAAGAGAAGGCTGCATGAGGCACTTAGTGCCATGGTCTGGTTGACTGGATAGGGCTGGGTGCTAGGTTGGACTGGAGGATCTTGGAGGTCTCTTCCAACCTGCTTGATTCTATGATTAGTTACACAGACATCAGGTTAGGGGGAGAAGTACATACAACAGGCTTTGTGTTAGAAGAAACTTCTTCACTGCCAGAGTGGTGAGGTGTTTGAACAGGCTGCCTAGGAGTCACCATCCCTGGAAGTGTTCAAGACACGTGTAGACATGGCACTTGGAGACAGGTTTTAATGGGTATGGTGGTCTTACATTAGAGGTTGGACTCTATGGCCTTAGAGGTCTTACCCAAATGAAACAATTCTATGATTCTGTAATTCATAAGAGGAGACTGAGGAGACACCTCATAGCCCTCTACAACTACCTCAAAGGAGGCTGGAATAAGGTGGGAATCAGTCTCTTCTCACATGCAACAGGGACAGGACGAAAGGAAATGGCTTCAAGTTGCTCCAGAGGAGCTTCAGGTTGTATATTAGGAAAGGTTTTTTTCACAGAAATGATTCTCAGGCACTGGAACAGACTGCCCAGGGAGGTGGTGGAGTCACCATCCCTGAAGTATTGAAAGACACCTGGAAGTGGTGCTGAGGGACGTGGTAATGGCTCAGCAGTAGTGTGGTGGGACTGCAAGCTCCAAGTGACAGACTGGACTTGGTTGTCTCAAAGGTGAGAGGAAGAGAAACTTCTTTGGTGTGACTGTGCTGGAGCCGTGGAACAGGCTGCCAGGGAGGTTGTGGAGTCTCCTTCTCTGGAGAGATTCCAAACCTGCCTGGCCATTGTGATCCTGCACAAGCTGCTGTGGGTGTCCCTGCTTTAGCAGAGGGTTGGACTGGATGATCCCCAGAGGTTCCTTCCAATCCCTACCATTCTGTTTGAGTCTGTGTGACTCAAAGTACTCCTCTATCCATCGAGCACCCAGCAATCCCTTTGCTCAGAGAGCAGGAACACTCAATTCTTTGCTTCTGTTCATGATCAGCAGTAAGAACCTGATTTTTCTGCTGAGCCAGAGGAGTCCAGACAGCTCTGAAGCTCTCTAACAACAAGGATTGGGGCAGCTCCAACCCTCCTCCTCATCCTAGCCAGAAAACAATTTTCCTTAAAAATAAAAAGGCAGAGAAGTGTGTCCAAGGCCACACATGAGGTGTGGTGGAGCACATCCCACCTGTTCCACAGGCCTCTGCTGTAGGATCATCATGGGACATCTCTGGGGAACCAGGGCTGCCAGAGCAGTGATTTAACCCAGTGCTTCCATCCAGGGGGCCAAATGGCAAATGGAGTCTGACAGCTCTGCGGAGGGCAGCCCGAGAAGATTTCTCCTTCAGTGATGTGTTGAAGGGAAGATCTGCTGCTGCTGCTGCTGCTGGAGATGGGGCCAAACCCTTGGCTGACACCCAGCTCTGCTCCAGAGTGTGCCAATAACTGCATATTTTGGCTCATTACGCCACATTTTCACCCAAGGCAGTGCCAAGTCACACCTCTGAGATGGGGAACTGGGAGCTTTTGAAGGCTGAGAGGGGGTCAACCAGTTTGGAAGAGCCAACAGGGCCAGGGTGATGCCAGCTTGGGTCAACAACATTTGTCATCGCTGTCATTACGTACAGGGATGCTGCCAGTGTGGTTTGTGTGTGGCACTCCTCCAGGCAGAGCTGTGATGCTGAAGGAACAAAATTGCCCCACTTCTGCTTCCACTGAGAATGCAGTCAGGACCAAAACCCTCTGGAATGAGGTGCTTAGGGTAAGCAGAGAATCCCTCAGGAGTCATTAGGTGCAGGATCCTCATGGAAGAACCACAGGAAGGAGGGAAGCAGAGTGGTTGCCTCAACACAGGGGGGAGAGCATCCTGCTCTGGTCCTGATGACATGAGCAGAGGGAAAGGCACTGTCAGAGCAGGATCCCATGTCTCTGGGAAAGGATATCTTTTAATCTCCTCTCCCAGGGGAATTCTCCAGCATTGTCCCATTTTGCAGCTCCCCTGGTTCTTGGGGTCCCTTCCACTGGTCCCCACCACAGCCTGATCCAGTCCTGATGTTACTGGTGGAGGGAAAAAGGCTGCAGAGCAGGATCCCACCTCTCTGGGAAAGGAGGCCCGGGGTGCTTCTCCTGCACTTTCCCACTTTGCAGCCTCCATGGTTCTTGTTGTTCCCCTTTGAGTCTCCACCACAGCCAAGGGCTGAGTCCAAGCTTAACGCATCATTCACAGAGACTTTCATATCCCTGCCACCACCTCCATCCCCAGCAGCACAATCCCAGCAGCACACCAGCTCCAGCAGCACATCCCCGACCTCAAAACACGTTCCAGCTGGAAAAGCTTGGCCAATAAATCTTGTGGGGGATCTGTTTGGAGCTCACCGTGACCTCAATGTGTCTCTGCTTCCTCCTACCACCGACACGACTACCGCTGCACACAACAACAGCCGCCGCACGCTGACAAGCCGCGAGAGGGGAGAAACATCTGGCTCTGCTCAGTGCTCCAGCACGCAGACAAATCTATCTAACATCCAATTCCTGCTCCAGCTGTGCTCTGACGCTCCTGTGCTTGCTGCCCTTCCTCCAGAATATAAAGAATATCAGATTTTTTTTTCCCCCCACCCCTGAAAGCTGCACCTTGAGAGTGATGTGCCCAGAGTTAGAGGAACTGGAGATGAGTAGCATAATCCTACTCTCCCAGTGGGTTGTGCTTGTGGTTCTGCCAGTTTTCTGTAGTCCAGGGTAGGCTCTCCCCATCTCCAGGCTGGTGAAGATGTTGATGGGATTACTGCAAAGCCCTCAAGGTTGATTAGGACCCTTCCCTGCAGAGGAGAGTGACACCAGGTCAGCTTCATGGCTTCATAGAATCATAGAATGGCTTGAATTGGAAGGAACCTTACAGATCATCTATTTCCAAACCACTAGCTTGGGCAGGGACAACATTTCACTTGATCAGGTTGCCAAAGCCTCATCCAGCCTGATCTTAAACACTTCCAGGTATGAGATGTCCACAGTTCCCTTGCCTTGCCTTGCCTTGCCTTGCCTTGCCTTGCCTTGCCTTGCCTTGCCTTGCCTTCCCCTTTCCCTTCCCTTCCCTTTCCCCTTCCCTTCCCTTCCCTTTCCCCTTCCCTTCCCTTCCCTTCCCTTCCCTTCCCTTCCCTTCCCTTCCCTTCCCTGGCTTCTCCAAAACGATTAACACCCAGAGCAGATTAGTTCCAGAGAGCTGACATCTGGGATGCATCACTGAGATTAAAGAACACAAGAAAGATGGGGCAGCATGGAGGGCAAGGGGTGTGAGGTTTGCAAGGCAGGGCTCATTCAATCACAAAGACCCTTTTCAAGGGAAAGGGCCTTAAAATTGAGAGCTGAGATTGTTCAGCATGCAGAAGAGCAGGCTCCAGGGAGACGTTCCAGTGGACTTTCATCTCTTCAAAGGGCCAACCAGAAAGCTGAGGACAGACTTTTGACCAGAGCCTGTTGTGATAGGACAAGGGGTGATGGTTTGAACTAGAAGAGGGAGATTCAGAGTAGAGAGAAGGAAGAAATGTCTGCCCCCGAGGGTGATGAGAGCCTGGCCCATGTTGCCTGGAGAGGTGGGAGATGCCCCATGCCTGGAGCCACTGCAGGCAAGGTTGTCTGGAGCTGGGAGCAACCTGCAGATCTAACTCTACCAAGGCTGGTGCTAAACCATGTTCCTAAGCACCACACCTCTGCCTCTTTGAAACACCCTCAGGGATGAGGATTCAACCAGCTCCCTGGGCAGTCTGTTCCAGAGTTTGAGAGCAATTTCAGCCAAGAAGTTTGTTCTAATATCCAACCTAAACCTCCCTCTGGTGCAACTGAAGGCCATTTCCTCTTGTCCTATCCCTTGTTCCTTGGGAGAAGAGACCAAACCACCATCTGCATCCAGCCTCCTTTCAGGGAGTTGTAGAGAGCCAGAAGGTCTCCTCTCAGCCTGCAGGATGGCATGGTAAGAAACAGTAAACCATCAGGAATTAAAGGGACTCATGAGAAAACATACAAAATTCCTGCTAACCCCAAATCAAGCCTCAGCAGCAGCCATGAGATGGGCTCTCCACCCTAAGTGAGGTGATGAACTCTTGGTGAGATCCACATCAGGATTCAGTTCTGCAAGGCCATAAACTTCTACATATGTGGAAGCAAGATCAAAGGCTCAAGCATGTTCCTCAAGCCAAGCTTTTCATTTCTATCTGGAAATGATACACAGGACCCTGCCTTCATGCAGAGCACCTAAAACCAGTGAGGTCCCAGTGATAGTCCATGGCAGAGAGCGTGCACGTCCTGCCCTAAAATCTGCCTGCAGAGCTTGCACTGAATACAAGGGCCACAGGAAATCACACCAGGATTTTTATCCCATTTCCTTGTATTCCCTCCCAAGAAGGCCACCAGCATCCTGGCCCACAGGAGTGGGGAAGTGATTTACCCCTGTACTCAGCCCTGGTGAGGCCCTCCCAGAAGGACACTGAGAGGCTGGAACAGATCCAGAGAATTCAACAAAGCAGGTGAAGGGTCTAGAGCACAATTAGAATAGCATAGAATCAATCAGGTTGGAAGAGACCTCCAAGCTCATCCAGTCCAACCTAGCACCCAGCCCTGTCCAGTCAACCAGACCATGGCACTAAGTGCCTCAGCCAGGCTTTGCTTGAACACCTCCAGGGACGGGGACTCCACCACCTCCCTGGGCAGCCCATTCCAATGCCAATCACTCTCTCTGTGAAGAACTTCCTCCTAACATCCAGCCTAGACCTCCCCTGGCACAACTTGAGGCTGTGTCCCCTTGTCCTGTTGCTGGTTGCCTGGGAGAAGAGACCAACCCCCCCCTGGCTACAACCACCCTTCAGGTAGCTGTAGACAGCAATGAGGTCTGCCCTGAATTCTTGTGAGGAGCAGCTGAGACAACTAAGATTGTTCAGCCCAGAGAAAAGAAGGCTGAGGGGAGATGTTCTGTCTCTCTATGACTCCTTGAAAAGAGTTTGGAGTGAGGTGGGAGTTGGTCTCTTCTTCCAAGGAATAAGCGACAGGACAAGAGGAAATGGCCTCAAATTTCCTCTGGGGAGATTTAGATTGGACCTGAGGGACAATTTCTTCACTGAAAGGGTCATCAGGCACTGGAACAGGCTGCCCACAGCAGTGGTGAAATCACCATCACTGGGGGATTTAAAAGATGATTGGATGAGAAGCTTGGGGACATGACCTAACAGCTGTAGACAGGGAGATAGAACCATAGAATCATTAAGGTTGGAAAAGACCTCTAAGTTCATCAATTCCAACCATCCTCCCAACACTTCCATGGTCACTAGTCTGAGAGAGCCACACCTACTCCTTTTTTGAACACTTCCAGGGATGGGGACTGTGGGTGTAGGGAGATGTTAGGTTATGGTTGGAATCACAGAATCAGTCAGGGTTGGAAGGGACCACAAGGACCAGCCAGTTCCAACCCCCCTGCCATGGGCAGGGACACCCTACCCTAGAGCAGGCTGGCCAGAGCCTCATCCAGCCTGGCTTTAAACACCTCAAGGGATGGGGCCTCAACCACCTCCCTGAGCAACCCATTCCAGGCTCTCACCACTCTCATGATGAACAACTTCCTCCTCATCACATCCAGTCTGAACCTCCCCACCTCCAGCTTTGCTCCATTCCCCCCAGTCCTGTCACTACCTGAGAGCCTCAAAAGTCCCTCCCCAGCTTTTTTGTAGGCTCCCTTCAGATACTGGAAGGCCACAAGAAGGTCACCTGGGAGCCTCCTCTTCTCCGGCCTGAACAGCCCCAACTCTTTCAGTCTGTCCTCACAGCAGAGCTGCTGCAGCCCTCTGAGCATCCTCCTGGCCCTTCTCTGGACACACTCCAGCGAAGGACTTTGCTTTGCCAGTTGGATTTGGTGATCTGAAAATCTTTACCTACCAACCAATTCTTTGATTCTATGTATTTAGAGCATCTCAACCGAGTTATCTCAGCAGGTCATGCCTCTCATAGATCCACAGAATCTATGGTTTGGGTTGGAAGGAACCTTAAAGATATCTAATTCTATTTCCACCCCCCCAGGCAAGGACACCTTCCACTAGACCAGGCTGCTGAAGACCTCATTCCACCTGGCCTTGAGTACCTTCAGGGTGGTGGCATCCACAACCTCCTTGTCTCTGGGACAGCAGAAACCTCTTTCCAGCTCCCAAACCCCTCTCTGTGAGCTGCTGAGGAGGATTTCCACCGTGCTTGTTTCCCTAATTGTCTCTCTGCTCTGTTTTCTAATCGGAGCTGTCTTAACACAAATAATTATAGCCCAGTAAGTGATTAATCATTCAAATGAAATTAAAACTGGGTAAGTGATTTAATATATTTAGATAACACACACGTGCAACAGGGAGAGGAGGGAAAGGGGGGGGGGGGGGGGGGGAAATACCCGACCCAGAAGTGATGCTTATCTCCAATTGTCACTCAGAAGGGGATGAGCTTCAATTATCTGTGTGGGGAGAAAACAGAGGCATAAAGTTCAGGCTCCAAATTATTGTGTAAACTGTTGACACATTCTGCAGACTGTTATTTAAATGCCATTAAGTGGATATTTAAATGAGAAGGAATAATTGCATCAATAATTCATTGGCAGCTTGGGAAAGGGAGCTGTCGTGCTGTGTTAGCTGGAGGGAAGAGGACAATTTGGTGCTGAAGCTTTGTAATGGTGTGAGGGAGGAAGAGAAACACCAACATAGTTTTAAAACCAGTCCCAGCCCTGTGCCCAAATGGTTCCAGGCATCCTATAAATGATCCCGTGGCTGAAATCAGTTGGTTATCAAACTTTGTGGGTGCTTGGAGAGGAAAGGCTGCGCTCCTGTAAGCCAGCCCCATCTCCATCATCCTCATCAAGTTCTCCAAGGAACCTCACAAAGTTCACCAAGGCCAAGTGTAGGGTCCTGCATCTGAGTAGGAACAACCACCTGCACTGAGCAGAGCTGCTGGGAAGCATTCTGAGAGTGCTGGTGGACGACAGGGTCACCAGGAGCCAGTCATTGGCCCTTGTGGCCATGAAGGCAAATGGTCTCTTGGGGTACATGAAGAATAGTGTAGTCAGCAGGCTCAGGGAGGTTGTCCTCCCTTAGTAAGGCCACAGATGGAGGCCTGGGTCTAGTTCTGGGCTCCTCAATTCAAGAGAGACAGGGAACTACTGGAGAGAGTCCAGGGGAAGCTGGGAGGATGCTGAGATGCTTGGAGCATCTCCGTGAGGAGGAAACGGTGAGAGCCCTGGGGCTGGTGAGTCTGGAGAAGAGCAACCTGAGAGGAGATCTGCTCAGTGCTTGGCAAGAGACAACAGGTGTGGAGCAAGAAGATGGGGCCAGACTCTTCTCAGTGGTGCCAGATGTGCCCAAGTCTGCATTTTCACTTCAAATCCTGGGTTTAGTTTTGGGTCTTTCATTCCATGGAAGACATTGAGGGGTCTTTACCAGCAACAAAGCTGGTGAAGGCTCCGGAGAACAGGTCTGGTGAGCTGAGGAGCAGCTGAGAGACCTGGGGTTGTTCATCCTGGAGAAAAGGAGGCTGAGGGGAGACCTTCTGGCTCTCTGCAGCTCTGTAAAAGAAGCTTGGAGCCAGAGTGGGGTCAGTCTCTTCTCCCAAAGAACAAGTGACAGGGCAAGAGAAAGTGACCCCAGGTTGCTCCAGGGGAGGTTTAAATTGGACACGAGGCACAATTTCTTAACCCTAAGGGTTTTCATGGCCTGTCTCAAACTGGCCAGGGCAGTACCCACCCCTGGAGGGCTTTCATATCTGTGTAGATGTAGTGTTGAGGGACAAGGTTTAATGGTGACCTGTCAGTGCTGGATGAATGATTGGACTCTATGATCTCTGGACTTTATGCTCCAGCCTAAACCATTCTGTGCTTCTGTGGTTTGCAAGCACCTAGGAACCACAACAATCTCCCCAGCCCACATCCCGCTGAACACACAGGACCATACCTGGAGACAGCCTCTGTCCATCGGCCCTTTCAGTGTCGCCGTCCCCCATCCCTCCCCTGACCAAGTCCCACCTCACCAGGGTTAGCTGGAAGGTGATTAGAAACCGATCCTCATCCCAAGGCGCTGGCTGCTAACGTGTGTCCTCCTCCTCTCTGCTGTCACATCGCTGCTGCCCCTGGGGACAGCCAGTGCCGTGGCTCAGGTTACACCACCAGGCTCTGCCTTAAATGCTCTGCGCCCTGGCAGTGTACCACAGCACCACCAGTGTGACCCAGCGCTGGGAACCTCCAGCATTGCAAAGTAAATCAGCCACTGGTGCAACCCCCCTCGACAAATTAGATGTTCATTTGGGTCTTCTGAAAGACCTGGACATTGCTAGAAGGAAGATGATTGGTGTTTGGGGTAGATTCTGTTACTGGGGGAGGAAGTCTCAGGTACCCAGCACTGGTTCTTTAAGTGGCCTTATGTGCTCACTGGGGTATGAGGTAACCCAACTCGATGAGATGCAGCCTCAGGCACGTAAAGAAATAGCTTTGCCAGTGAAAAATGTTGACACCAAGTGCATGGCTTTGGTTGCTTCACGTCCAGCTCACAGGGGAGCACGGCAGTGGTGGACTCCCCATCCCTAATGGGGTTTCAAAGCTGTGGAGATGTGGTGCTGAGGGATATGGTTTAGTGGTGACCTGGCAGTGCCGGGGCAATGGTCAGGCTTTGTGATCTTAAAGGTCTTCATCCAGTCAGAGAATGTCAGGGGCTGGAAGGCACCACAGAAGATCATCTGGTCCAGCCCCACTGCCAGAGCAGGATCACCTAGAGCAGATCACACTGGAACGCATCCAGATGGTTCTTGAATATCTCCAGAGAAGGAGATGCCACAACCTCCCTGGGCAGCCTGTTTCAGTGCTCTCTCACCCTCACAGGGAAAAAAATCTTCCTCAGGCTCACATGAAACCTCCTATGCCTCAACTTGCACCCATTGCCCCTTGTCCTGTCACCAAGAAAAGGCTGGCTCCATCCTCCTGGCACTCACCCCTTACATAGTTATAAGCATCAATGAGCTCACCCCTTAGTCTCCTCCTCTTCAAGCTAAAAAGCCTCAGCTCCCTCAGTCTCTCCTCTTAAGGAAGATGTTCAGCTTCCTCTTTTCCAACCCAAATGATTCTGTTGGTCTATGAACAGATGTTGGCAATGGAGGAAAACAGTCTAAGCTGTGGTGACATGAAGCAGGGAGGACCTTCCTAGCCTGCTTCCTATGGAGAAGGTACTGAGGTTCATAGAATCCCAGACCAGTTTTGTGGGAAGGGCCCTTTAAAGGTCATTGAGCTCAACCCCTGCAGTCAGCAGGGACATCTGCAACTAGAGCACGTTGCTCAAATCACCAAACGACCTGACCTAGAGTGGTTCCAGGGGTGGGGCAGCTCCCATCTCTCTGGGCAACCTGTGTCAGCATCTCACCACTCAGTGCCACGAATTTCTTCCTTCTCTCCATCTGAATCTCCCTCTTTTAAATAAAACCCAGTTGTTGTGGGCTCCTTTCATCAGTGCCCACCACAGACTGCTGAGATGTGGTCCTGACACAGAAGCCTTCCCCAGTGGCCCCTCCAAAGCACCCACAATCAGCAGCTTCCCATGAGAGCTCCTGTGGCATGGACAGAGCTCAGCTGGCAAGGTGACCATGGTCACATCTCCTTGTTAATTTGCTGCTGCACCTTGAGACCTCTCAGACAATACCTGTACATCTGATTTAAATGGGGAAGACCAGGTCTTACCCAGCTTGGACTTCAGTGGCAGTGAAAGAGGAGATGATACATGCAACCACAGCCCTGTGAGATGCAAGGCTTGCTGCAGGAGGGAAGATGAATCCCTCAGAAGAGCCAAACCACAGGCAGGTAGGTCAGGCAGCAGGCTGAGCTGTCTCTGCAGGCAGCAAACTCAACTCACCCCTCATCTGAAGAATGATGGCATGGTGTTTGCTGTCCAGGGGCAAGGGAGGTGGCGCCAGTATGATGAAATAATTGGGAAAGCATTGTCTGCTGCTTCAAATCACTCCTTTCTGTTGAGCAATAGGTTCTCAGGTATGAAGCCTGCAGGTCTCAACACACTGGGCTGTCTCTGCAGCCCTGATGCAGCCTCAGATGTTCAATGAGAAGATAAGGGCTGGGAATTTGTAAATTCCTTTTCACATCTCAGATACCCCTGGAACACATCACAGCTGCTCCAGCTAGAAAGGCGTCCCCAGAGTTCAGCAGCGCTTGTGAGCCCCTGGGAAATCTCTGGGTGAAAGTCTCTGTCCCACACCGATGGTCCCTGCTGACAGATCATCCTCATCAGCAGAGCCTCATTTCAACCTTAGGAAGATGCTCAAGACCTTCAGCTCCTTGATGATTCCCAGACTGGGTTTGGAAGTGTAGGGGAACGTCTCAGCACTCTTAGCCCAGCGCAGCACCTAGGGCTGAGCTCCAAGTTTACCAGTCCCCATTTCCAAGGTCACCTTCATCAGCAGATTCTCCTTTGAACCGTAGCAGGGCAGTCAAAACCTTCAGCTCCATGATGAGTCAAGAGTCTGGCAGTTTAGGCTGGATATCAGAAGAAACTCCTTCACTAAAAGAGTTCTCAATCACTGGAACAGGCTGCCCAGGGGGAGGTTGTCAAACCCCTATCCCTGGAGGCATTTCAAAGCTGTGGAGATGTGGCGCTGAGGCAGATGGTTTAGCACCAGCCTTGATAGAGTTACAGAAAGGTTGAACCCAATGACCTTAAAGTCTTTTCCCACCAAAATGATTCTATGCTTCTATGACTTTTGTGCTTCTATGATTTATTTTTTATTCTCTGATTCTCTGAATCTGTGATTCTCTGATTCTGTGATTCTGTGATTCTCTGATTCTGTGATTCTCTGATTCTGTGATTCTCTGATTCTCTGATTCTGTGATTCTGTGAATCTGTGATTCTCTGATTCTGTGATTCTGTGATTCTCTGATTCTGTGATTCTCTGATTCTGTGATTCTCTGGTTCTGTGATTCTGTGATTCTCTGATTCTCTGATTCTGTGATTCTCTGATTCTCTGATTCTCTGATTCTCTGATTCTCTGATTCTGTGATTCTGTGATTCTGCAATTTTGTGATTCTGTGATTCTATGATTGTACAATTCTCTTATTCTATGATTCTACAGTTTTGTGATTCTCTGATTCTACAATTTTCTGATTCTCTGATTCTGTGATTCTATTTGCACTATAGGAAGAAGCTCAAGGTCTTCAGCCCCACAAAGCCCCAGGATTTTGGAGGTGGAAAGGATGGCTCAGCTCTCTCAGCCCAGCCCAACACCCAGGGCTGAGCTCCAGAAGCCCCAGCCCCCACCTCCTCTCCGCTCACCAGCACAAGGTGGATATCTATTACTTAGCACTGCTGCGTTAAAAATATGATTGTCAGCCTCTGTAATTTTCCAGTGACAGCTCGAAAAGAAACAGCTGAGCCACCAGAGCTCCAGCTCCACATGCCATCTATTTCTACTGTCAGCTCCGGAGAGATCTTAATTATAATGGCTTTTGGTGCTCATTCCTTCCTAATGCTGTAACAGGGAGATGATTGCAGCCGTAAATGAGCGATCAGTCTATTCCCTGCTGGGTAGTCAAACCGGTTGTCAGGCTGGGGAGGGGGCAGCAAGGCAAAGAAACTGCTCCCCAGCTCCAGTTCACGTTGCACGGTCGAGATCAAATTGAATTTGGCTTCCTCATAGCTGCGAGTTGCAGGGCGCAAGGTGGTAATTGCCCCAGGAACGGAGAGGGAGCAAGAGGTTTAATTGGCTGCAGAGCCTGGAAGCAGCCAGGATCAATGGGGCATCAGCTAAAAATACGGATGCTCAGCCTGGCTCTGAGCATTTGGCTTTGCAAGCACCGGCTCAGCCTTGCTGCTTCCTCACCCCCACCTCCTGGGAGCTCAGGAGCAGCTGCTCAACTTCTTTGCTTTGCCCAAATGAAGACAAATTGCAGACAGGGCAAAGATTTCCAAGAGATCATAGAAGCACAGAACGGTTCAGGTTGGAAGGGACCTTAAAAACGATCTAGTTCCAAGCCCCTGCCATGGGCAGGGACACCTCCCACTAGAACAGGTTGCTCAAGGCCTCATCCAACACCTCCAGGGGGGGAGCAGCCACAACCTCCCTGGGCAACTTCTTCCAGTGCCTCACTGTCCTCACTGCAAAGAATTTCTTCCTCATCTCCAGTCTTAATCTCTCTTCTTCAAGGTGCAACCCACTGCACCTTGTCCTAACACTACAAGCCCATAAAAAAAAGTCCCTTTCCAGCTTTCTTGTGTCCCTCTTCAGGTACTGAAAGGCTGCTCTAAGGTCTCTGTGGAGCCTTCTCTTCTCCAGGCTGAACAGCCCCAACTCTCAGCCTGTCCCCACAACAGAGGTGCTCCAGCTCTCTGATCATCTTTGTGCCCCTCTCTGGACCCACTCCAATATATCCATGTCCTTTGTGTGCTGGGAGCCCCAGAACTGGATGCAGTAGTGCAGGTGGGGTCTCACCAGAGCAGAGTAGAGGGGGAGAATCACCTCCTTCATCCTGCTGGTCACACTTTGTTTGATGCAGCCTGGGCCATACTTGGCTTTCAGGAAGGTTGGGATTCCTCTGCCAGCAGCAGAGGAATGCAGGAGCAAAACCCAGTGGCCCTGTGGTATCACATCCCCTCATCCTGGTGGCTGAAGTACTCTGCACAGGAAAAACAGGGAAAGCCTCACTAAAGGCCATTCCCAAATACATGAAGCTGCCTTCAGAAATACATCAAACTTTAAAACAACAACAACAAAAGATATTTTGAAAGAGATGCATTATGGTGACCCACAACCAGGGACTTATTTCGTTTTCCCAGAAATATAAAATATTCTATGTGCTAGGAATTAGCTTGTTCAATGGTGGCATGTCCTAACACATGGTCTGACAGTGATCATCCTCCTCTACTGGGCACTGGTGAGTCCACAAAGCTGCTGAAGGGTCTGGGGAACAGGTCTGGTTAGGAGCAGCTGAGAGATCTGTGGTTGTTCAGCCTGGAGGAAAGGAGGTTGAGGGGAGACCTTCTGGTGGTTGAGAGGAAGTAGAGCCAGGTGGGGGTTGGTCTCTTCTCTCAAGGAACAAAGGATAAGAGAAGAGGAAATGGCCTCAAGCTGTTCCAGGGGAGGTTTAGGTTGGACATAAGGAAGAATTTCTTCATAGAAAGGGTTGTCAAGGCCTATCCCAGGCTGCCCAGGGCAGTGGTGGAGTCTTCATCCCTGGAGGGGTTTCAAAGCCGTGGAGATGTGGTGCTGAGGGACATGGTTTGGTGGCGACCTGGCAGTGCTGGGTTCATGGTTAGACCTGATGGTCTGGAAGGTCTCTTCCAACCAAACCAATCCTGTGATTCTGTGCTTGTAAGCAGTAAGATGATTTGCAAAGCCCTCGGAAGCTTATAAGGGAAGTGATTGATATTCTCATCTGCCAGGCCCTTCTGAAAACCTGGCTCAGTATCACAGCATCTCAAAGCAAACAATAACAAATACTCAAACAAATCTGTGAAGGCTCCTGTTGATACTTTCACAGGCCCCACTGTGGGCAAAGCCTGTGGCAGCATCTGAAGACAACCCCCACAAATTACCTCATTAGCCACCGTCGACTGTCATAGAATCAAGGAACTGCTGAGGTTGGAAAGAGGCCTTTGAGATCACCAAGTCCATCTGCTAAACTCACAGAATCATTTTGGTTGGAAAAGACCTTTAAGATCCTTCCCTTCAGCCCTCTCATCACCAGCTGGATGTGTCCTCTGTTTCTGCTGGCTCAGAAGATGATTATTGTTCATCTTTGCTTTTTTCCTACCTTGCCCAGGTGCTCCTAGGAGGGAAGTTGCTCTAATATGTCCAAAGAAGGGCAACAAAGCTGGTGAAGGGTCTGGAGAACAGGTCTGGTAAGGAGTAGCTGAGGGAATTGGGGTTGTTCAGCCTGAAGAAAAGGAGGCTGAGGAGAGACCTCATTGCTCCTTACGATTCCCTGAAAGGAGGCTGTAATGAGGTGGGAGTTGGCCTCTTCTTTCTGGTAGCAGGTGAAATGGCCTGAAATTGTGCCAGGGGAGGTTTAGGTTGGATATCAGGATATTTTTTTCTACTCCAAGAGTGGTCAGGCATTGGTACAGGCCACCCAGGGAGGAGGTGGAGCCACCATCCCTGGAGGCGCTCAAGAAACCTGTGGACCTGGCACTTGGGGACATGGTCTAGTGGCCATGGTGGTCTTAGGTTGAAGGTTGGACTTGATAATCTTAGAGGTCTTTTCAATCCTGTGATTCTAGTAGGAGACACCACTGGGCTGCTCTGGCTCTCTTTTTTTTCTTTCCCAGAGCAGGTCACAGCTGAGTGAAGCAATTTTACAGCTGAAAAGAAAGCTGTGAAGACCTCTCACAGGTCACGGGTGGCAGAGCCAGCTAACTGCACTGCTGCTATTTATGCTTCAGGGCTGCCACAGATTTATATCTTTGTCACTATATATTGTTTAGGGGGAAAAAAGAGAGAGAAAAGGAAAAGATCTTGTCCCCTTCTGAAGTTACAAAGTCAGAAGATCGCTGACTCAAGCACTGAAGGTCCCTGAGCAGCCGCTGCTTGTGCAGATTTAGACTCAACCCCAGCCAACCCAAAAGAATAATTATTTCTCTGCTCCACTGTGCTATTTAAAGCAGGATGAAGCACAAAGACACTGAGTTATGAAGAGAAGAGTTATGCTCACTCAGAGCAAGGTGGAGGCCACCAAAGAGAAATAAAGTGGGTGCAAGTGCTCCTGTGCCTGACCTCGCTCTCTCCAGTCACTTGCTTTGATTCATATAGAAGCTATAGTGCAGATGGGGCAGCACTTTCCAAGGTGCCCCTGAGGGTAGGAAGGTTCTTCAGAGGGATCTGGACAGACTGGATCGATGGTCGGAGGCCAATAGGATGAGGATCACCAAGGCCGAGTTCTGGGTACTGTACATGAATCACAGAATCACAGAATCACAGAATGCATCGGGCTGGAAGGGACCATCAAAGGTCATCTTGTCCAACCCATCTGCAGTCAGCAGGGACATCTCCAATCAGACCAGGCTGTTCAAGGCACCATCAAGTTTCACCTTGAATTTCTTCAGGGATGAGGCCTGAACCACATCTCTGGGCAACCTATTCCAGCGTTGCATCACCTCATTGTGAAGAGCTTCCTGCTGACGTTCAAACTGACTTGAACCTGCTCCAGTTTCAAACCTTTGCCCCTCATCCTATCAGCACAGGCCCTTCTAAACTGTCGGTCTCCAGCCTTCATGAAAGTCCCCCTCAAATACTGAAATGTTTCTCTAAGGTTTCCCCAAAGCCTTCTCTTCTCCAGGCTGAGCAACCCCAACTCTCCCAGCTTGAGTCACAACAACCCTCCAGGCTGAGCAATCCCAACTCTCCCAGCTTGAGTCACAACAACCCTGTGGACATTCTGGCAGAGTGACTGGTGGAAAAGGACCTGGGGGTGTTGGTCAACAGGTGGCTGAAGATGAGCCAGCATGTGCCCATGTGGCCAAGAAGACCAACAGCAAGCCCAAAGACAATCCATGACCACAATCCCAAGAGCTTCCTGGGATGTGCTCAGCAATGGCTTGGGAGTTCATTGCCCAACATCAGCATTCAAATCCCTTCTTTTCCTTTATTTTTTTTAACAGGCCCTGCAGTATTTCTGGACCATCTTTGGTTTCCTCATCTCCTCATAATTCATCACGAGGGCCTGGCACTGTACTTGGCTCCACCTCAAGTTCAGTAAATCAGGTATTTAATTAAACGTAGCAATTTAGCAGCTCTCAGCCCAGTTCATGAGCGGCTCACGCATCATTTGAGAGGGATTTTCATCTCCTTCCCTTGGAAAAAGTACAGAGACAACTTGAGCAGAACAAAATATCTTTTTCTGGCAACACACAAAACCATTTCTCCTCCATCTGAAGCAGGCTGCTGCCTCTCCGTTACCTGCCTGAGGACATGTCCCGGGGAACGCTGCAGGGCATGGCTCCAATGAAGGCAGCAGCAGCAGGCTCAGTGTGGGCAGAGTCATGTTCTCATCACATGAGAACAAAGACAAGCTTCAGAAGTGGGGATGGGTGAATCTCATGAGGTTCAACAAGGCCAAGCACCACATCCTGCACCTGGGTCAGGGCAACTCACGGCAACCACACAGGGTAGGGGTGAAGGACTGGAGAGCAGCCCTCTGGAGGAGGATCTGGAGAGTTCTGGAGGGGGGTGAAAACTGGACATGAACTTGCAGTTGCAGGATCACCACACGGTGGAGATTGGAAGGAACCTCTGGAGATCAGAGAACCACAGAAATATTCCAGTTGGAAAAGAGCCCCAGGATCATCGAGCTCAACTCTTATCCCTACCCTACAAAGTTCACCCTTAAACCATATCCTCAAGCACCACATCCAAAAGACTTCTAAGCACATCCAGGGCTGGTGACTCCACCACCTCTCTGGGCAGCTCATTCCAATGCCTGACCACTCTCACTGGGAAAAAAATATTTCCTAATGTCCAGTCTGAACCCACCCAGTCTCGGCTTGAGGCCATTCCCACTTGTTCTATCATTATTTACCTGTGCAAAGAGCCCAGCAGCAGCCTCTCTGTGATGTCCTTTCAGGTAGCTGGAGACAGCAATGAGGTCTCCCCTCAGCCTCCTCTTCAAACTAACCATCCCCAGCTCCCTCAGTCGCTCTTCATAAGGTTTATTCTCCAGGCCCTATTCCACCAAGTCCAACTGCCCTGCTGAAGCAGAGGCACCCTCAGCAGCCTGACCAGGATCCCACAGAAGCTTGTCCAGGATTACAATGTCCAGCTGAGTTTGGAATCTCTCCAGAAAAGGAGACTCCACAACTTCTTTGAGCATCCTTCTCAAGGGGGGCTCCAGCACCCTCACACCAAAGAACTTTCTCCTCCTCTTCAAATGGAACCTACTGGGTCTGTACCCATTGCACCTTCACAGGATCACAGCATCACAGGGTGCTAGGGGTTGGAAGGGACCCAAGGAGATTATCGAGTCCAACTCCCCTGCCAGAGCAGGACAATACTAACACAGATCACAGAGGAACACATCCAGACAGGCCTTGAAAGACTCCAGAGAAGGAGACTCCACAACCTCCCTGGGGAGCCTATTCCAGTGCTCTGTGACCCTTACAGTAAAGAAGTTCCCCCTTGTGTTGAGCTGGAACCTCCTGTGCTGCAGCTTACACCCACTGCTCCTTGTCCTATCCCAGGGAGCAGAGCCTGTCCCCCCTCTCCTGACCCCCAGCCCTCAGGTGTTTATAAACATGCATTAAATACCCTCTCAGTCTTCTCTTCTCCAGACTAAGCAGCCCCAGGTCCCTCAGCCTCTCCTCATCAGGCAGTGCTCCAGTCCCCTAATCATCCTCATAGCTCTCCACTGGACCCTCTCCAGCAGATCCCTGTCCCTCTTAAACTGGGGAGCCCAAAACTGAAGGCAGTATTCAAGATGAGGTCTCAGCAGGGCAGAGTAGAGCGGAAGGAGAACCTCCCTTTATCCCTTGCCCTACCACTGGGCATCACTGCCACAACCCTACCACCAAAGCTCGTTTTGCCCTTCAGAGGTGGCTCAGCCCCTTTAACAAGCCGAAGACTTCTCATTTCAGCCCCGAGATCCGAGCCGCGGCGCGGCGGCAACACATGCAACCACTTAGAAGTCAATTAAGAGCGGCAGAAGGCCTCTTGTTGAAGGCAACAGAAGGGAATGATGTTACATTTCCGGAATAATGGCTGAAATTTGCCATTGTGTGTCATCAGGAATCATTTAGAAGTTGTTTTGATCTGAGTTCTTTCTGTCAGGGCTCTAATGAATTAACAGATGACAGATTTGCCGTAATGAGGGGCTCGGCTTTCCAGACAAGGCGACATTGTTTTGTGTGCTGGTACTCCTCGGGTAATTTGGGGTGTTTAAAAACAATTAACGGCGGCAGATTAGTACCTTACAAGATTCCAGGCATTTTCTCACACGCAGCAGAAGAGCCGAGGCTGCTGGCTCTGAGGGATGTGGGTGGGAGCAGAGACAACGCTCTCCTCACCCAACAGTCTTAGATTCAGAGAATGGCTTGGGCTGGAAGGGGCCTTAAAGATCATCCAGTTCCAGCTACCCTGCCGTGGGTAGAGACGCTTCCCGCTAGACCCGGAGTGCTCAAGGCTTTGTGCAACCTGGCTTTGAGCACCTCCAGGCAGGGGGTATCCACAGCCTCCCCGGGGCAACCTGTTCCAGGGTTTCCCCTCCCTCACAGGAAAGAATTTCTTCCTCACCTCCAGTCTCAATCTGCCCTCACCCAGCCCGAAGCCATCTCTCCTCATCCTATCGTTACAAGCCCTCGTAAAAAGTCCCTCCCTGGCTTTCCTGTAGCCCTCCTCAGGTACTAGAAAGATGCTCTAAGGTCTCCCCAAAGCCTTCTCTTCTCCAGCCTAAACAGCCCCAACTCTCTCAGCCCATCCCTGTCCTTATACTCCAGAAAACCATCATTACACTTCACACACTGAAATCTGGGAGTGCCAATAGGAACAAAAACCAACATAATTCCTGGATTATATTCTCAGGGAGTCTTCACCCTCCTGCTACTCTGCATTAAGAAGTACATTGAGTGTGGCCAGCAGGCTGAGCAAGGTTCTCCTCCCCATCAGCTCTGCCCTAGTAAGGCCACAGCTGGAGTCCTTGGTTCAGTTCTGGGTTCTGCACTTCAAGAGGCAGGAAACTACTGGACAGGGTCCAGTGGAGGCTCCAATGATGCTGAGGGGCCTGGAGCATCTCTGTGAGGAGGAAAGGCTGAGAGCCCTGGGGCTGGTGAGCCTGCAGAAGAGCAGCCCCAGAGGGGATCTACTCAATGCTCAGCATGAGAAGAAGGTTGGGGGGCAAGAGAATGGGGCCAGGCTCTTGTCAGTGGTGCCCAGAGACAGACTGGTCTAGTTGGAGGTGTCCCTGCTCGTTGCAGGGATATTGGGCAAGATGACTTTTGAAGGTCCCTTCCAACTGGATGCATCCTGTGAATCTGTAATAATGAGTGAAACTAAGGAAAGGAGGGCAACAATAAGGGGTAAGAATAAAGAAATAGGGGCAATAGTAAGGGGTAAAGAAAAATGGGCAATAATAAGGGGTAAAAGTAAGGAAAAAGGGTCAATAAGGGGTAAAAAATAAGGGAAAAGGGGCAATAGAAGGGATATTAATAAGGAAATAGGAGCAATAAGAACTAAAAATAACAGAAAAAGGGGAATAAGAAGAGGTAAAAATAAGGAAATAGGGGCAATAATAAGGGGTAAAAACAGGGAGAAAGTGGCAAAAAAAGGGAGAAAAACAAGGGGAAAGGGGCAATAAAAAAGGGGTAAAAATGGGGTAAAGGAACAATAATGAGGGATAAAAACAGGGGGAAAGGGCAATAAAAAGGGGTAAAACACAGGGGGAAAGGGGCAATAAAAAGGGATAAAAACAAGTGGAAAGAGGCAATAATAAGGAGTAAAAACAGGGGGAAAGGGGCAATAATAAGGGGTAAAAACAGGGGGAAAGGGGCAATAAAAAGGGGTAAAAACAAGGGGAAAGTGGCAATAATAAAGAGTAAAAACAGGGTGAAAGGGGCAATAAAAAGGGGTAAAAACAAGGGGAAAGTGGCAATAATAAAGAGTAAAAACAGGGTGAAAGGGGCAATAAAAAGGGGTAAAAACAAGGGGAAAGTGGCAATAATAAAGAGTAAAAAGAGGGGGAAAGGGGCAATAAAAAGGGGTAAAAACAAGGGGAAAGTGGCAATAATAAGGGGTAAAAACAGGGTAAAAGGGGCAATAATAAGGGGTAAAAACAAGGGGAAAGTGGCCATAATAAGGAGTAAAAAGAGGGGGAAAGGGGCAATAAAAAGGGGTAAAAACAAGGGGAAAGTGGCAATAATAAGGGGTAAAAAGAGGGGAAAAGGGGCAATAATAAGGGGTAAAAACAAGAGGAAAGTGGCAATAATAAGGAGTAAAAACAGGGTGAAAGGGGCAATAAAAAGGGGTAAAAACAAGGGGAAAGTGGCAATAATAAGGAGTAAAAAGAGGGGGAAAGGGGCAATAAAAAGGGGTAAAAACAAGGGGAAAGTGGCAATAATAAGGAGTAAAAAGAGGGGGAAAGGGGCAATAAAAAGGGGTAAAAACAAGGGGAAAGTGGCAATAATAAGGAGTAAAAAGAGGGGGAAAGGGGCAATAATAAGGGGTAAAAACAAGGGGAAAGTGGCAATAATAAGGGGTAAAAACAGGGTAAAAGGGGCAATAATAAGGGGTAAAAACAAGGGGAAAGTGGCCATAATAAGGAGTAAAAAGAGGGGGAAAGGGGCAATAAAAAGGGGTAAAAACAAGGGGAAAGTGGCAATAATAAGGGGTAAAAAGAGGGGGAAAGGGGCAATAAAAAGGGATAAAAACAAGGGGAAATGGCAATAATAAGGGGTAAAAACAGGGGGAAAGAGGCAATAAACAGGAGTAAAAACAGGGGGAAAGGGCCAATAATAAGAGGTTAAAAAATAAAGGAACAGAGGTAAAAATAAGGGATATAAATAAGGAAAAAGGGACAAGAAGAAGAGGTAAAAATAAGGACACAGGGGCAACCAGCAGAGGTAAAAATAAGGACATAGGAGCAATAAGAAGAGGTAAAAATAAGGAGAGGAGGAAATAAGGAAATAGGGGCAATAAGAAGATGCAAAACTAAGGAAACAGGGGCAATACTGAGGGGCAGGATAGGGCAATAGGAGCAATAAGTGGAGCGGGCTCATCGCCGGTGTGCGCCGCGCTCCCCGTCCTCATTAGAGCTGGGTTGCTGGCTCACATTTTTCTGCTGTGCAAAGGGACCACAAAGGCATATTATATCCAATGTTAAGTAAACAAACGCTTGAAAACTGCCTTTTATTGATTCCATACGGCCATCTGGTTCCAAGAAAAAGGCTTTCCCCCCCCCCCTCCCCAAACACACACACACACACTCCCTCCATGTGAAAATATTCAGAGGTTAGGGGCTGGCAGAGGCTCAGCATGGCTGAAAAACCACCTAGTTTCCTTTGTGGTTAACAACACAGGAAAACGTGGAACTTTCAGCTGAAATGTTGGGAGGTTTTATTTGGTTTGGGGTTTGTTGTTTTTTTGGTGGGTTGTTTTTTTTTTTTTTTTGTTTGGG
>WAAF01017101.1:423885-465255 GCA_013400475.1 Tricholaema leucomelas | reverse complement strand
AACAAAACCCAACCAAAGGTGGAGAAGAGGAGGCTGAGGGAGAGACCTCGTTGCTGTCTGCAGCTACTCAAAGAGAAGCAGTAGATTGCCCTGCATTGGGTAGTTTTAAGGCTCAGCCTGACAGGGTGCTAGACCAGCTCCTTTAGAATCACAGAATCAGTCAGGGTTGGAAGGGACCAGAAGGATCAGGTAGTTCCAAGCCCCCTGCCATGGGTGGGGGGTTAGGGTTAGGCTCCCTGGGCAGCCTGTTCCAGTGCCTGACTGCACTTTCAGGAGAGAAATTGTTCCTCACGTCCAACCTAAACCTCCCCTGACACAACTTGTGGCCATCTGATGTCCAACCTAAACCTCCCCTGATGCAGCTTGAGGCCATTTCTCATTCTGTCACCTGAAACTAGGGAGAAGAGACCAACCCCCACTAATTCCAATCTCCATTCAGGTATCAGAGTCACAGAATTACAGAATCTCTTTATGGAAGGGACCCTAAGGATCATCTCATCCAACCTTTCTATCTGATACTAGAGTTACACTCAATGATCTTGAAGATCTTTTCCATCTAAGAAATTCTGCATTGATCAGAGGGCTGCAGCAGCTCTCCTATGAGGACAGACTGAAAGAGTTGGGGCTGTTCAGCCTGGAAAAGAGAAGGCTCTGAGGTGACCTTCTTGTGGCCTTCAAGCATCTGAAGGGGGCCTACAAAAGACCTGGGGAAGGACTTTTTAGGCTATCAGGGAGTGACAGGACTAGGGGGAGTGGAGCAAAGCTGGAGGTGGGGAGGTTCAGACTGGAGGTGAGGAGAAAGTTGTTGAGCATGAGAATGGTGAGAGCCTGGAATGGGTTGCCCAGGGAGGTGGTTGAGGCCCTGTCCCTGGAGGTGTTTAAGGCCAGGCTGGATGAGGCTGTGGGCAGCCTGATCTAGGGTAGGGTGTCCCTGCCCATGGCAGGGGGGTTGGAACTGGCTGATCCTTATGGTCCCTTCCAATCCTGACTGATTCTATGATTCTAAGATGCCCCTGCTCATTGCAGCAGGAGCTGGACTATGACAACCTTTGAGGGTCTCTCCCAACCCAATGCAGTTTGTGAATCTGTGCCCACCATCCCATCTTCAGCCAGGCAAGTGGTCAGGATGCGTGGGGTGGGCTCTCACCACCTACCAGCTGCACAAACTCATTATTACCCTCACAATTCACCAGAAACATCAGCTGGGCCGTGGAGAAGCCTCTCTGAGCCAGCCCCACATCCCTGATGTGGTGGGTAGTGAAGACTTATTGCTACTGCTCAAATTCATTATGTTCTCCTTCCCTAACAAGCACCTTTGTATATTACTGGAGCTCTTTGCCTGTCAGCAGCAGCCGAGGAGAAGAAGAGGAAGAAAGATGTTTGAATTAACAAAATATTGCTGTGATCTTCTCCCTGACAGGGTGGAAGCAATAATATTTAGTGAGCAACTGAGTTGCCTTCAATAATTTAGTAGGCTGCATAAAAAAAAAGCCTCCACCAAACCAACAACAACAACAAAAAAAACAACCCAGCAAACCTTGATCATCCAAGACTGACTCCAAGAACAAAATAGTCGAGCTTTGTGCATCCTAAGCTGAGATAAAAATGCCAGCAGAAGAAAGAGGTTTAAAATTACATCTTCTTTGCTTTCTTTCTTTTAGTTTTTTTTTTAAGCTAATTAAAAAAACTCAGCCCAGGAGCAAGAAAGAGGCCAGGGAAGATGTTCTTTAAAGCAAAAGATGCCACAGGTTTCCCCCCTCTCGCTCTTTCATCTGCCAGAAGATAGCAGTGAGCTGCTCTCCCTCTAGCAATCTGTAGGAACGCAGAGGAAGGAGGAGTTGGAGGTGCTCCCAGAATGGTTGTGGCTCAGGAGGTGTTTCTGAAACAGCTCTTCAGGTCATTCTGTGGCATCTGAGGGGATATCAGGTCTGCACCAAGATCAGCACCCAGATAAACCCCTCCCCAGGATGGTTTTGATCCAAGTCATAGAATTGTTTTGATGGGAAAAGACCTTTAAGACCACCAAGCCCAACCTTGATCTAACTCTACCAAGTCTAGTACTAACCCAGGTCTCTCAGCACCACATCTCTGCCTCTTTTAAACACCTCCAGGGATGGGGACTCAACTACATCCTTGAGCAGCCTGTTCCAGTGTTGGAGAACACTTTCAGCCAAGAAGTTTATTCTAATATCCAACCTAAACCTCCTCTGGTGCAACTTGAGGTCATTTCCTCTTGTCCTATCACTTGTTCCTTGGGAGAAGAGGTCGACCTCTATTTGGCTCCAGCTTCCTTTCAGGGAGTTGTAGGGAGCCAGAAGGTTCAGCCTCCTTTTCTCCAGGCTGAGCAACCCCTCAGCTGCTCCTCATAAGACTTGTGCCCTAGACCCTTCACTATCACCCGTGGTCACTTTCTGAGAGCATAGAAACCCCAGTTCCAAGTAGTTTGCACTCCTCTAGAGGCCTCCAGGAAGTGCTTCTAGGAGTATGGAGAAAGACAGGAGACCTCACCTCCACCTGCTCCATGTGGTAGCAGAACCTGCTGGAGACAAGGACCTTTCCCAGAGTGATAAAACACCTTCCTAAGGTTGTTGCCACAGGGTGCTTGCAACAGTCCTCCTGTGTGCTCTGGGTATGTCACCAGTTGCCACCTGCTTCTCCTACTCCTCCATCCTTCTCTGGTTTCCTGAAGACCAAAGAAGCACAACAAGATCTCCACAAGCAGGGCCACAGCTCTAGCAGGACATTAAGTGAGGACCTCTGAGTTACAAGAAGATGCTGAGCTTCAAATTTGGCTATTGTACAGCTTGATACTGCCTGTCTTGTGCCACTGGACCAAGTAGTGGGTCCCAAGAAGGGACAAGAAGCATCTCTAGTGCTGCCAAGCCCATGGCCATATCAGAACAGGAGGAGCAGAGGGATGCTGATGAACTTTGAGCACCCATCAGCCTCAAGTGCTGACTTTCTCCAGCTCACAAGCAGCAAACTAGAGAGGTGTAGCAGAGAGCAGCTGGCACAGCAGTTCAGGGACCCAAGGAAGACTCCATGCTCAGTTTGGCACCATCCTGGAGTCAGGCTTGTGCTAGACAGACTTCATTTTTCTTGTTGCTGTTGTCATTCAGAGCCTGGGCTTCTCCTGGGAGCTGCCAGTCATTGAGGAAAATAATGTGACACGAGGCATGTTTGAGCAGCACTGTGGGAAGCTGTAGATATCCCCAGCTTAGGGCTGGTGAGGCACAGGAGCTTGGCAATCTAACCTGATGGGCCCTACAGGAAAGCTGGGGAGGCACTTTTTACAAGGGCTTGTAGTGATAGGATGAGGGGCAATGGCTTTGGGCTGAAAGAGGGCAGATTGAGACTGGAGATGAGGAAGAAATTCTTTCCAGTGAGGATGATGAGACACTGGAACAGGTTTTCCAGGAAGGTTTTGAATGTCCCTTCCTTGGAGGTGTTCAAGGCCAGGTTGGGTAAGACCCTGAGCAGTCTGATCTAGTGGAAGGTGTCCTTGCCCATGGCAGGAGAGTTGGAATTAGATGATCTGGATAGATGGATGGATGGATGGATGGATGGATGGATGATAGGCTGGATGTTAGGAGGAAGTTCTTCCCAGAGAGAGTGATTGGCATTGGAATGGGCTGCCCAGGGAGGTGGTGGAGTCACCATCCCTGGAAGTGTCTAAGCAAAGCCTGGATGAGGCACTTAGTGCCATGGTCTGGTTGATTGAACAGGGCAGAGTGCTAGGGTGGAATAGGTTGGACTAGGTTGGATCTCTGAGGTCTCTTCCAACCTGGTTGATTCTATGATTCTATGATCTCCAGGTTCCCTCCCAACCCAAATCTTTCCACGATTCCAAGGTTCTATGATTCCATGATTCTCTGCAGAGCAGGAACTGTCAGGGAGTTTCATGGAGGGAAGTTTGGAAGAAATAAGAAAGTAAGGAAGCCTCAGCTTCTTCTGACAGGGCCAGAGCCATTAAAGCAGTGCTTTAGGTTCCTCAACACCAAAATGCATCAAAGAGGAGCGGCAGATGAGATGAGATTCATTTGCCTTGGATAAATCCTGCCTCCCTGACACGCTGCCTTGCTGCACAGCAAAGGTTCTGCGAGGACTGAAGTGCCTTCAGGCAGCAGAGCTGGTTTGTCTAAGGCTTGTATTTGCAGAGGACATTTTAACCAGCAGCCTCTCCAAGGGCCTCTGTAGCCTGCTCCCTTCCTGCTCATTGACATGCAGAGCAAAAAAAAAAGCCCCCAGGATCCACAGTAATGAAAACTAGATTCCTTTGGAGATAAACACGCTCTATCAATGACAGAAAGGATCAGCCAAAGCTACCTCCGCCCTCAGAGCATCAGAGAGCTCAAGATCAGGCTTCAGAGCTGCTAATGACACCATCCCTGACAGCCTGGGTGAAGGCCAGCTCCACTGGGATGTCTTGAGGACTCCTCTGCAAGCAAATGCCTGGGTGGTTGTCACCCTCCTAAGATCACAGGATGTTGAAGGATGCCACAGTTTGCTCCGTGGACATCACAGAAGGCCCCACCCATAGCCAAGATGCCAACTCTGGTGAAGATGTGGTGCTTAGGGACATGGTTCAGCAGCAGACTTGGTATAGTGAGATAATGGTTGGATTTGATGATCTCTGGCTGAAACAACTCTGCATTTACTACTCTGTGAAAGAACCAAGGAGCTTGGGAGCAGCTACACAGAGCTGGAGCATTGCAGAGCCCAGGAGATGTCTTCTGCTGAGACCTGCACATTGCTCCCAGTGCTGGAGACAACCAAAAACCCCAAGGACTTATCCTGCTTTTGTGGGAACTGATTCTTCAAACCAAAATGCAAGGCTTTTGGTTTTGAACATCTCTGGAAGAGGAGGAACACCTAACACACATGGTTGGATGAGTGCTGCAGGAGCCCAGGAGACCTTCTTCAGGCCCTGGGACAGGCAGCATGACAACCACAGCAAGCTTTGTCGCTAGCCTGGCTCACCTCCTCTCCCATCAGATGGAGAAGCAAACCCAGCATGCCATGCCTTGACCTAAAACCTCAAGCAAAGCACTCCAAAATGCCCATGCTGGTGGTGGGTTGCTGGTTGCCCTCGATGGATCTCAGAGGTCTTTTCCAACCCAAACAATTCTGTGATAGTCTATGGAAAAGAGCCTCAGGGACAAGGTTAGTGAGGAAGGCAGGAAAGATCACACCCAGCCCGGGCAGGCATCCCACAACCCACACAGATACCTCTGAAGCCCTGGATGGCTTCTGCAGGCTTTCCTGCCCAAAAGAAGACCCCTCCAAGGTGTGCATGTGAAACGTGTGCTGGCCCCTCATGCCCCTAACCCACAGCTAACACTTCTTCAATCCCCCCCCTGCTACTTCCAACCCTATTTCTGCTTAACCCCTACCATAAAAGCAAGAGGCTGACAGGGCACCGACACACTGCAACATCTGGGAGCCATCCCAGCCCCGGTGCTGAGCAGGGAGTCAACAGAAGGTGTGATGAGAGCCAGATGTTCAGCTCTGCCCACACATCCTAAGTGGAAGGGATTACAATAAGGGGACAAATCAAGAGGAAGGTCTGTGAGAATATCTGGAGCCCCTGGAGACCTTTAAAAGTGATTTTAAACCCCCATTTCCCTGGATTCAGAGGAAATTTTATGGAGTAGCACCAGCAAAGCTCTGGTTGTTTGTTGCAGGGCCAGGAGCCCCAGAGCCTGGCTTTTGGGCAGGAATAAAGCCCCCAATTTCCTGATGTGGGTGACATTTGCCAGCACCCAGGCGCCCTGTGTGCTGGTCATGGATCAGCAGCATCCAGCTTCAAAAGCAGTGGCAGACAGACAATACTGCAGGCATCAGGCGGTCACTGGCTGCTCTTCAGTGAGACATAAAGAGAGTTGGGTGGAGAGAAACCTCAAGAAGTTCACCAAGGACAAGTATAGATCCTGCTTCTGGGGAGGAACTACCTTCTGCAGCAGTGCAGCTGAGGGGGTGACCTGCTGGGAAGCAGCTATGTGGAGAAGGGGCTGGGAGTGCTGGTGGACAACAAAATCACCATGAGTCAGTAATGTGCCCTTGTGGCCAAGAAGGCAAATGGTCCCCGGGGTGCATGAAGAAGAGTGTGGTCAGTAGCAGGTCAGAGGAGGTTCTCCTCCCTCCCATTTTACTTTGCCCTAGTGAGGTCACAGCTGGAGTATGGGGTCCAGCACTGAGCTCCCCGGATCAGGAGAGACAGGCAACTGCTGGAAAGAGTCCAGCAGAGGCTATGAAGATTCTGAGGGGCCTGGAGAACTTCAGTGGGGAGAAAAGGCTGCTTCTGGGGTCTCCATAGCGCGAAGGAGGGGTGGTGACAGCAAGTACAGCCCTTAATGTGGGGCCACGGTTCTGACATAGTGTCAGACCCCTCCAAGTTCAGTTCTTCTCCCTCATTATTCCTCAGGGTATTGCTCCACGTGGGACCCCAATTAACTTGGGGTTTGTGGCCTGCTGAGCTCCAGGCATCATCACCATGGCCATCATCATTAACCATGGCCACCACTCCAGCTGAATAGGCACTCAGCCACCACAGAGTAGATGCTGGGTCACTTCATTCCCGTTGAGATGACTTGATTTTTTCCCTGGCTCATCTCATCTGGATCCCCAGATGCCCATAACTTCATGCCACAGGGCAAGATGCTTCAGGAGGAGGTGAAAAACCTGTGTGCAGCATCATCCCAGCACCTTGGTTTGCATCCTCATGCACAGGCAAGAGAGGGATGGAGGGTTGCCAGGGGAACAACCACTGCACTTCCCATCTCCCTGCTTTTTATTTCCATGCTGCAAATCCATAAATCTACCTTTGACACCTGGTGCTGCTGTCAAAATCTCTGTGGAGAAGACATCAGGCATGCATGGGCTCGAGCCTGACCACTAGGTTAGGGCCATGAAGATGAACAGAGGGCTGAAGAACCTCTCCTGTGAAGATAGGTTGGAGGAATTGGGGCTGTGCAACCTGGGGAAGAGAAGGCTCCAGGGAGACCTTAGAGCTGCATTTCAATGTCTGAAGGGGATAGGCTGGGGAGGGGCTGTTCAGGAGGATCTGTGCTGGGAGGACAAGGGGCAATGGTTTGGAACCAGAGCAGGGAAGGTTTAGGTTGGACATTAAGAGGAATCTCTTAACAGTGAAGGTGGTGAGACACCAGAGCAGTTTGCCCAGAGATGTGGTTGAGGTCCTATCCCTGGATACATTCAAGATGTGACCCTGGGCAGCCTGCTCTGGTTGAGATGTCCTTGCTGACTGCAGATGGGTCAGACAAGATGACCTTTGAGGGTCACTTCCAACCAGGTGCCACCTGTGAATCTGTAAAAGGAGGTGAGCAGAGTGATGTTTGGGCACCACCAGCCTCATTCTTAGCACCGAGAGCTCCCCACAGCCTCAGAACAGCTGATGCTGGCTTGGTTTTAATACTTAATGAGATAAAAGGTTGGAATTGCTTTTAAGCTTTAAATTGCCTTCACCCTTTATATCTGTAAAGGAAAAAAAAAACCCACGACAAGCAGTTTTGGAGGGTATTTTTGGTAAGGTTTGTTAAAACGACTCCTGGTAGCTATTATGTTGGAGCTAAAGCTTGTTCAGGCTGTTTGGCTCCATGAAACATTTCATATTCCCCCTCCCCTGTATTTTGATCTCTGTTCTTGATTGATTAAAGACACTGACTGCTCGATTTTGATTAAATCCTAACAGCCTAACTGGCTTACGGAGCGAGCGTGAAAGCTGCCACTGTGGGGCTCACTAAACTACTTCAGAGGATCAAAGAACTGTTGCCATTGGAAAAGACCTCCAAGATCATCCAGTCCAACCCAGCACCACTATGGCCAATAGACATTGTCCCCAAGTGCCATGTCCACGGGTTTCTTGAACACCTCCAGGGATGGTGACTCCACCACCACCCTGGGCAGCCTGTTCCAGTGCCTGACCACTCTTTCTATAAAGAAATGTTTCCTAATCTCCAGCCTAAACCTCTCCTGGCACAGCTTTGGGCCATTTCCTCTGGTTCTATCACCTGACACCAGGGAGAAGAGACCAACATCCATCTGGCTTCAGCCTCCTATCAGGGAGCTGTAGAGAGCCAGAAGGTCTCCCCCCAGCCTCCTTTTCCCCAGGCTGAACAACCCCAGGTCCCTCAGCTGCTCCTCACAAGACCTGTGCTCTAGACTTTTCACCAGCTTCATTGCCCTTCTTTGAACCTGCTCCAGCAGCTCTACATCCTTCTTTGAGTAAGAGGCCTAAAATTGAACCCAGGATTCAAGGTCTGGCTTGAAAATTGAACCCAGGATTCAAGGTGTGACTTGACCAGTGCCCAATACAAGGGCAGGATCACTCCTGCTGGCCACACTATTGCTGATCCAGACCAGAATGGCCTTAGCCTTCTTGGCCATCTGGGCAAACTCTGGCTCATCTTCTGGCTGCTGACCAACACCTTCAGATCCTTTTGTGCTGGGCAGCTTTCCAGCCACTCTACCCCCAATCCTGGAGCGTTGTTTCCTTGCATTTAGTTGTTAGAACAGGAGCAGGAGATTCAAGGGGAAAAAAAAAAAACCAACATAAAAGCCCTTTCCAAACAAACATCAGTTGACAGCAAACAGATGGTTTAGAGGCTCTTACTTGTAAACTGGAAAAATTAAGATTTGGCAGGTTCAGCAAAAAAAAAAAAAAGAACTAAATAAATGGTTGCAAAACATCTTAAAGTTTTCCCCCCTTCATATCCTGGTGTTGCTCTGGGCTCTGTTTCAATATTTTCATAGGCTACTGCACAGAAAAAGGTTTCTGAAGACATGAAAGCAGCTGGCAGAAAAGGGCTTAGAAATACTAGTTGAAGATTTATAGGAAGCAAGGTTGCCAGCACCCCAAAGATGCAATATTTAAACCTCAGCTTTTCAACCCACCAATAAATCGCTGGAACTTAGCAGTGGAGCTTGAGTTTCACCTCCAAAGGTGTAGGGAAAGTGGGTAAAAAGTGTAACCTGGGTAGATTTTTTCCCTCTTTGTTGACTTACCCCGTGATAATGTGAAGCTAATGTGTTTTGGGCAAAGCACAGGCACATAAAATTTAACCTCTCACTAACACAGGTTTCCCCACAGGAGAGGAGCTCAGCCAAAGACCTGCTTCTTGCAGGCAAACATTTCTGCCTCCCCTCAGCTGAAAAGGGAGGGAAACATGGGAGGAATGCCCTGAATCCCCTAGGGATGCAGCATGAAGGAGTGGTTCATAGATTCATAGAATGGTTTGGGTTGGGAGGAACCTTGAGGATCATCTAGTTTCAACCCCCCCCTGCCATGGGCAGGGATATCTCCCACTTGGCCCCATCCAACCTGGTCTGGAACATCTCCAAGGAGGAAGCATCCACAACCTCTCTGGGCAACCTGTTCCAGTGTCTCACCACCCTCACTGGAAAGACCTTGTGTTGAGACCCTTGGCAGAGTGATCTAAAGCTGCCTGGGGACTTTGGCCTTAGCAGTGTCATAGAGTTATGGAATCATTCGCCATCCCTGGAGCTGTTCAAGGCAGGACTGGACGTGGCACTTGGTGCCGTGGTCTAGCCTTGATCTCTGGGGTAACGGCTTGGACTTGATGATCTGTGAGGTCTCTTCCCACCTTGGTAATACTGTGAGACTGTGAGACTGTGATAAAGTGCAACTGTTATCCCAGCACTGCCAGCTCACCACCAAACCAAGTCCCTCAGCTCCACATCCCCATGGCTTTGAAACCCTTCCAAGAATGGGGACTCCAACACTGCCCTGGACAGCTTGGGACAGGCCTCAACAACCTTCAAGGGGAAGAAATTGCTCCTTATGTCCAGCCTAAACCTCCCCTGGTGCAACTTGAAGCTCTTTATTCTTGTCTTAGTGCTATGGTCTAATTGACTGGATAGGGCTGGGTGCTAGGTTGGACTGGATGATCTTGGAGGTCTCTTCCAACCTCGTTGATTCTATTCTATTCTATTCTATTCTATTCTATTCTATTCTATTCTATTCTATTCTGTTCTGTTCTGTTCTATTCAGTGGGAGAAGAGGCCAACTCCCACCTGGCTCCAGCCTCCTTTCAGAGAGTTGTAGAGAGCCAGGATCATAGAATGGTTTCGGTTGGAAGGGACCTCAAAGCTCAGCCAATTCTAACCCCCTGCCATAGGCAAGGACACCTCCCACTAGAATGATGTCCCTTCCAACCCTGACTGATTCTATGGTTCTATGATTGTCTGAGAATGTGTGTCAGCTAAGGTTACAGGTTCCCAAAAGCCAGACCTACTGAGCCCGTGGCACAGCGTGGTGCTTGTGCTGCTGCCCCAGCGGCGCTGCGCCTCTTCTTCTCCCCCTAAACACCAGCGTGCCTCATGTTTCCCCAGGATGCCCGTCTGAAGCATCTCCCAGAGCAATTGTCACAATCCTTCTTTTCTGTTCAGAACAAAAATCCCTGGAGAACCAGAGCTACATTGCCTCTGCTTCTTTCCCAGGCAAGAGAGATGCAGGAACATGTTAGAGAGAGAAGAAAACACGCAGACAAACATTTCTGAACCTCAGAGCAGTGCTTTGATGCTTGTTTCATCTCTGGGTCAAGCCGTTTTTTTTTCCCCCTCCCTTTTGGTGGAACCTGGTTTATCATTCATACATCTAAATCCTTGGAAAAGAAACCTCTTTCCTCTTTCCCCTTCCTCCCTCTCCCCCTCCCCTTGTCACGAGGCGTTGAAAACTCTGTTCAACAGCGCTAAAAATAATCTCCTGCGGGAGCAGTCCTGCTCTGCCCCGCAGGGAAGTGGAAAGATGAGTTAATGGGTCTTTTCCATCCCTGGTTCCTGTAATTCTGCAGAAAATAATCAAGGCTGAGGCTGGTGTTTGCTTTTTCTGGAGGTGTGAAATTCGTCTCTGCAGGTCCGCAGCCTTCCCAAACTGGCTGCCTGGCTGCAGCTCAGCTTTGCAAGGACCTCTCGTTTCTCAGCTTCTCCTCTGTGTTTTTCTGGTTTGTTTTAGAACAAAGGGACACAGCCTCAAGTTGTGCTGGGGGAGGTCTAGGCTGGATGTTAGGAGGAAGTTCTTGCCAGAGAGAGTGACTGACACTGGACTGGGCTGCCCAGGGAGGTGGTGGAGTCACCGGCCCTGGAGGTGTTCAAGCGAAGACTGGCTGAGGCACTTAGTGCCATGGTCTGGTTGACTGGACAGGGCTGGGTGCTAGGTTGGACTGGATGAGCTTGGAGGTCTCTTCCAACCTGGCTGATTCTATAAAAAAGAATCATAGAATCAGTCAGGGTTGGAAGGGACCACAAGGATCAGCCCATTCCAAGCCCCCTGCCATGGGCAGGGACACCCTACCCTAGATCAGGCTGCCCACAGCCTCAGCCAGCCTGGCCTGAAACACCTCCAGGGATGAGGCCTCAACCACCTCCCTGGGTAACCCATTCCAGGCTCTCACCACTCTCATGCTGAACAACTTCCTCCTCACCTCCAGTCTGAACCTCCTCATCTGCAGCTTTGCTCCATTCCCCCCAGTCCTGTCACTCCCTGAGAGCCTAAAAAGTCCCTCCCCAGATTTCTCGTAGGGCCCCTTCAGATCCTGGAAGGCCACAAGAAGGTCACCTGGGAGCCTTCTCTTCTGCAGACTGAACAGCCCCAACTCTTTCAGTCTGTCCTCACAGCAGAGCTGCTGCAGCCCTCTGAGCATCCTCCCGGCCCTTCTCTGGACACGCTCCAGCATCTCCACATCCTTCTTGTAATGAGGGCTCCAGAACTGGCTGCAGTTTTGTTTTGTTTTGGGGTTTTAGTTTTGGGGTTTTGTTTGCTTTGTTTTTTGTTTGGCTGATTTGTTTTGGGGGTGGTGATCTTCCTCTGCTGCGGGTTCGTAGATTCAGAGATTCAGAGAGTGGTTTGGGTTGGAAGGAACTTTAAAGATCATCCAGTTCCAACCTCCTGCCATGGGCAGGTCTCACTAGATCCAGGTTGCTCAAAGCCTCATCCATCCTGGCTTTGAGCATCTCCAGGCAAGGGTCATCCACAACCTCCCTGGGCAACCTGTGCCAGTGTCTCACCACCCTCACTGGAAAGAATTTCTTCCTAATCTCCAGTCTGAATCTCTCCTCCTCATCCTGTCACTCTAAGGCTTTGTCAAAAGTTCCTCCCCAGCATTTTTGTGGCCCACTACAGGTGCTGGAAGGCCACCACAGGGTCTCCCTGCAGCCTTCTCTTCTCCAGGCTGAACAGCCCCAACTGTCTCAGCCTGGTCCCATAGTGGAGATGCTGCAGCCCTCTGATCATCTTTCCTGGCCTCCTCTGGACCTGCTCCAGCAGTTCCTTCCCTTTATCCCTCTGCTCCTTTGACTGAATGCTCAGACAAACACTGCCTGTTTCCAAGGGACTGCCTCCAGTTGCCAACTCTTCTTCCCAGGAAGAATCCTCTTCTTTGTGTGCTGAGCAGAGATAATAAATCAGGTGAGCATCGTCCTCATGCCAGCAGAGCCAACAGCTCTTGATGACTCTTCTATCTCCAGAGAGGGAAGAGCCTGGGAGGTTGATTTTGCAGCCGTCTGGCTGTGCTGGGATGCACTCAGTGGCTCGAGCTGGCAGATGGGAGACAGTTGCTGTTCCTTAATAAAACCAACAACAAACCCATCAAACATCAAGTGCATTTGTAAGCACATCTCCCTCACTGCTGGCTCAGTGGGAGATGGTTTTTCCCTCAGAGCTACAGACAACAGTTTGGGCTTCCCTGCAAGAGACACCAATTACAAGCTGAGGCTGTCTGCTGGAGCTGAGGTGGGAGAAGCATCACAGCCCCTGGGTGGGGAGAGGACCAAACTCAGGTGTGGGTGAAGGCAGCCCTGTGTTGCTTTGCACATTCCTGAGCTGCTTAGAACCATAGAACTGTTTGGGTTGAAAAAGACCTCTAAAATCACCGAGTGCAACTGTCAGCACCACCATGGCCACTGAACCGTGTCCCAGAGTGCCACATCCACATGTTCCTTGAACATCTCCATGGAGGACGACTCCACCATCTCCATGGGCAAATACTTCCTTCTGCAGCTCTGGAGCTCACTGGCCACATCCTGACACATCCAGGCCATTCATGAGCATGGTTGGGACAGGAGGATCATCACCAAAACACAGCCTGTCAGTCACCTGGGCCAGCCTGCAGCATTATCCAGCATCCTACAGTTCCATTCCCCATCCAAATTCCTGCTTGTTTGTTTTCTGCATTTTGCTTTATTTTCATAGACTCATATAATCATTCTTGTTGGAAAAGGCCTTTAAGATCATTGAGTCCAACCATTGTATAACTCTACCAACTCTGATGTTAAACCATGCCCCTCGGCAACACATTTCATCCAGGGATGGGGATTCAACACCTGGTGGAGACAGACTTTTGAGCAGGGCCTGTTGTGACAGGACAAGGGTTGATGGTTTTAACTAAAAGGCTCAAGGGAGACCTTCTGGCAGCCTTTTAGAGCTTCAAGGGGTCAGTCAGAAAGCTGGAGACAGACTTTTGTGTCAAGGCCTGTTGTGACAGGACAAGAGACTGGAGAGAAGGGAGAAATGTTTGACACTGAGGGTGGTGAGAGCCTGGCCCAGGTTGCCCAGAGAGGTGAGAGATGCCCCATGCCTGGAACCATTGCAGGTCAGGTTGTTTGGGACTGGGAGCAACCTGCTCTAGCTACAGACGTCCCTGCTTGACTGCAGGGGGGCATTGGCCTAAATGAGCTGCCCAGGGAGGTGATGGAGTTGCCATCCCTGGAGCTGTTCAAGGCAGGACTGGACATGGCACTTGGTGCCATGGTCTAGCCTTGAGCTCTGTGGTAACGGCTTGGACTTGATGATCTGTGAGGTCTCTTCCAACCTTGATGATACTGTAAGACTGTGATACTGTGAGCTTTAGAAGTCTCTTCCCACTCAAACCAATCTGGGATTCCATGTTTCAATGATTTTATGATTCCATAGTTCTACGTCTCTATGACCCTGGGCACGCTGGTGGCAAGCAGCTCACCTCCAGCCGTGCAGAGCTTCGTTCTTCTCCTCCTGGAGCCTGCTTGTAAGTACCTTCCAGTTTTCAGGCAAGGAAACAAACCCGAATCCCAGGCCCACCCTACACTGCAATCCAATTATCCATCCAAGAGCAGAAAATCACAGATGGTTTTGCATGGATTTTCTGAAGGAGCACTGCTCCAAAGGCTGTTATCTGGGGAGCCCTAACACAACGTACGCAGGCACTCAGAATGGCAGCAGCTGGAAGGAAGGGATCAAAATCCACTTATGTGCACAGGCAACATTTCCAAGAGCAAAAGTGCTTCTGTGATTCATCTCCTGACTAGGAAACCAGCCGAGGCAAGGGCAGGGAGCCTTTGGGAATCAGCTTTGTCCACCTCATTCCAGCATCTGCCAAAAGCCTGAGTGAAAAATAAAGTCTTCCTGGGACTCAAATACTGCACAAATTCCACCTCTGTGTTCCTGCATGGGGCAAGGAGGGATCAGCAACTTCAAGGGTTGAGGGGAGTTTGGAGACAGCTGTAGAGCAATGGAGATATGGAGTCATGGAGGATGCTGGAGGAGAGTTTGGGAACAGCTGTAGAGCAATGAAGATATGGAATCAGAGGATGCTGGAGGAGAGTTTGGGAACAGCTAAGGAGCAATGAAAAGATGAAATCATGGAGGATGCTGGAAGTGAGTTTGGGAACAGCTGTAGAGCAATGAAGATATGGAATCAGAGGATGCTGGAGGAGTATTTGGGAACAGCTGTAGAGCAATGGAGATATGGAGTCATGGAGGATGCTGGAGGAGAGTTTGGGAACAGCTGTAGAGCAATGGAGATATGGAGTCATGGAGGATGCTGGAGGAGAGTGTGGGAACAGCTGCAGAGCAATGGAGATATGGAATCATGGAGGATGCTGGAGGAATGGAGGCAGAAAGCAAGCAAGACACTGGTGGAGAGCTTTTTGTTCTGGATTCCTCTGACAGGAGTGTCCCTCCTACCCTGAAGCAGGACTAGGATTAAAGGAAGCAGAACAAAAGACGGGAGCAATGTGAAGGCTTGGCAGAAAGGGGGAGATGTGAGAGCTGCAATATTGAAGGGTGTTTTAAATGAAGCACTGGAAAAGAAAGCTGTCTGCACTTCAAAACCCAACACACGTTCTGCTGCTCGCCTGCTTCAGCGTCAGAAGGACCAGCAGCAGGCGGAGGGGAACAAAGAGAATTGGTAATAAGAAATCAGAACTACAGCCTGAGCATGAGGAGAACTGCTGTGGTGTGATGCCTGGTGTGATATCTGCTGTGCTGCCTGCAGTGACAGCTGGCTTGGACCCATACCTCCTGAGAGCTGGTGGTCACACAAACTCATCACAAAACATCCAGGGGGATGGAAAAGCTCTTTGAAAACATCAGCACCAAGCTAAACTGGTGCCTTGGCCCACTGCCTGCTCAATCATCTCAGATAGAAATAGAAGAATTAACCTACAAGGTAGGTGGGCAACAAATCAACCATGAGCCAGCAGTGTGCCCTTGTGGCCAAGCAGGCCAATGGTCTCCTGGGGGGAATCAAGCAGCCAGCATTAACCCTTCCTGGCATCACCTAACCAGGCCTATAGAACCCCCTAAGAGGTCCCTTGGCTTCCATTAGGAGAAGCAGCACAACTCTGCCCATTTAGGGCTGCTTGTTAACACAGCAGGATGCTGGGCAGCAGGAAGCTGGCAGCTGAGGCTGCCTCTGTGTGATGGTTTGGGTGTTACCTGCCCCCTCACACTGTGGAAAATCACCCAGACCAGACTCAGTGGCTGTGGAAGCTGAATGAAGCTTTATATTTACAGTTTAGCACAATGTACAAGCAGATATTTACAACAGATACAGAAACAGACAAGTTAAAAAGTAATATAGAAACACAGCAGCCCTCCCAGAAACCTGAGTCCCCAGGAGGGGCTCCCAACCACCCTTCCACCTTCCTCCCACCCTCTACCTTTCCCCAGACTTTGCCTTACACTCAAGGTAGTTTGGAATGTTGACCAGAGGGGTTAGAAAGCAGATGGATTAGCCACACAGACAGCAGGTTAGGTTAGAGAGAGAAGTTTCACAGAATCATAGAATCAACCAGGTTGGAAGAGACCTCTAAGCTCATCCAGTCCAACCTAGCACCCAGCCTCATCCAATCAAACAGACCATGGCACTAAGTGCCTCAGCCAGGCTTTGCTTGAACACCTCCAGGGATGCCAACTCCACCACCTCCCTGGGCAGCCCATTCCAATGCCAATCACTCTCCCTGCCAACAACTTCCTCCTACCATCCAGCCTAGACCTCCCCCAGCACAACTTGAGACTGTGTCCCCTTGTTCTGTTGTTGGTTGCCTGGCAGAAGAGACCAACCCCACCTGGCTACAGCCTCCCTTCAGGTAGCTGCAGACAGCAATGAGGTCTGCCCTGAGCCTCCTCTTCTGCAGGCTGCACACCCTCAGCTCCCTCAGCCTCTCCTCATAGGGTTTGTGTTCCAGGCCTCTCACCAGCTTCAAAGCCCAGGCAGAGAGTGACTCTGTTATCTGTGTTTATGTTCTTGTTCTTACCCACCTCAGCAAGCCTCTGAGCCAAGCAGACATCACCACTGCTCCCTTCTCACAGCCTGTAATCCAATTCATCTCACCAAACCATTCTAGCTCGGCTCAAACCAGCACCCCCTGCTTTACAACCTCCCTCTGCCTGCAGCCTTCTTCTCCTTTCATTTATGGTTTTTTTTTTTCCCTTAATTTTATTTTTAGTTGCTGGGATTTAGCATAAAATAGTGCTGCCCTAGCAGCCATCTGAAATATCTGCCATCGACAGCGAGATCGTGGCCCTGCCGTGGCAGGGTACTTTTTTTTTGCCTTGCAAATAGCTTCCCTGGATAGCAAGGGGGAGGGGGAGGGTATTTATTAAACACAGCTAGTGTTGCAGCTTTATTTAGCTCCTTCTCTTTACCACACTCCATAATTCATGAAATAGCCTTAGAAAGTGTGGGGAGGGGGGGAAATAAAGAAAAGGCAGGGAGGAATTGAAAGCTTGACCAGGCTGTGAAGCAGGCCTGGCACTTTTGTTGTTTTAAAAGGGAAAGAAAAGCAAGGAGAGAGGGAAGTCTGTAGGATCCTAGAGTGGGGTTGGGTTGGAAGGGAGATGAAAGATAGTTTAGTTGTAAACCTCTTGGTCATGGGCAGGGACAACTTGGAATCGCAGAATCAGCCAGGTTGGAAGAGACCTCCAAGCTCATCCAGTCCAACCTAGCACCCAGCCCTGCCCAGTCAACCAGACCATGGCACTAAGTGCCCCATCCAGGCTTTGCTTGAACACCTCCAGGGACAGCGACTCCACCACCTCCCTGGGCAGCCCATTCCAATGGCAGTCCTTGGATCTTCTGCTAGAGCAGGCTGCTCAAAGCCTCATCCAACCTGGCCTTGAACACCTCCAGGGAGGGCCTCCCTGGGCAGCATGTGCCAGTGTCTCACTACCCTCACTGGAAAGAATTTCTTCCTAACTTCCAGACTAAATCTCCCTTCTTCAAGGTTAAAGCCATTGCCCTACCTCCTATCACTACAAGCCCATGTGTGAAGCCCTTCCCCAGCATTCCTGTAGCCTCCTTCAGGTTCTAAAAGGCCACCAGAGAGTTGAGATACACACTTAGAATCATCATAGAATCAACCAGGTTGGAAGAGGCCTCCAAGTTCATCCAGTCCAACCTAGCACCCAGTCCTGACCAATCAACCAGACCATGGCACTAAGTGCCTCAGCCAGGCCTTTCTTGAACACCTCCTGTGACAGAGACTCCACCACCTCCCTGGGCAGCCCATTCCAATGCCAATCACTCTCTCTGCCAACAGCTTCCTCCTAACATCCAGCCTAGACCTCCCCCAGCATAACTTGAGACTATGTCCCCTTGTTCTGTTGCTGGGTGCCTGAGAGATGAGACCAACCCCACCTGGCTACAGCCTCCCTTCAGGTAGTTGTAGACAGCAATGAGGTCTGCCCTGAGCCTCCTCTTCTGCAGGCTGCACACCCCCAGCTCCCTCAGCCTCTCCTCACAGGGCTGTGCTCCAGCCCTTTGACACCTTTCTCTGGACATGTTCCAGCACCTCAACATCTCTCTTAAATTGAGGACCCCAGAACTGGACACAGCACTCAAGGTGTGGCCTGACCAGTGTTGAGTACAGGGGCAGAATAACCTCCCTTGTCCTACTGGCCACACTGTTCCTGATGCAGGTCAGGATGCCATTGGCCTATTTGGCCACCTGGGCACACTGCTGGCTCATGTCCAGGAAGCATTCTTCATCTCCTACCAAACACAGGCAACCCCAAGAACAGGACCCAGCAGCAGGACAGACATGGATGCTATCTTGGAAAGCAAATGCTGCTCACCACCCTCAGCTGCCTCTCAGAGCAGAGTCCACCTTTAAGAGACCTCAGCCCCATCTGGGTAAGGAAACCCTTGGCTTTCCAGCTCAGTGCCTGGGCTGTGCTGCACAGAGGGGAAGTCACACACCTCCTCTCAATGCTGTGCTCTACAGTGCTCTGCTCTCTCATGAAATCTTCCTCTAAAGGTCATCTTCACAATAAAAACATCTTCCTCCCTCACATTGCAGGCCTTGTATGCCTTCAGTCATCCAGATTCCAGGAGCACATGTAGAGCTTCCAGGAGAAAAATGATGAGGTTTGGGGCTTCAGGTTGCCTGGACATGGCATGGACAGAGGTTGGGTACATCTTGGCATCTCCATGGCAGCGCATGTGGGGTCTGCTGCCTGCAGTAGGGTGCAGGGATTGCAACGGGGTGAAGGACTTGCAGCAGGATGTACATCATGGCCATCCCTGCAGGATGGGACCCACAGACCCTGAAGCAATCTCTCCATCTAGTACTTTGACTGCTCCTCACCCTGATGCCAACCCCCTACGGTGCTGACATCCTGAAAGAGGAGAAAAAGCCCCGGTCAGAATGCATGGCTTGTGGCCATGAATAATCATAGAATCACAGCATTACATCAGGTTGAAAGAGGCCCTTGGAGGTCATCTTGTCCCCTCCCCTACAGCGAGCAGGGACATCTTTGTCTAGATCAGGTTGCTCAGAGCCCCATCAAGTTTGCCCTTGAGTGTCTCCAGTGATGAAGCCTCAACCACAACTCTGGGCAACTTATTCCAGTGTTCCATCACCCTCATTGTGAAGAACTTCCTCCTCGTGTTTCACCTAAATCTACCCTGCTGCAGTTTGAAAACAGCACTGACCTTATTGCTGTCTACAACTACCTGAGGGGTGGTTGTGGCCAGGGGGAGGTTGCTCTCTTCTCTCAGGCAGCCAGCACCAGAACAAGAGGACACAGCCTGAGGCTGCGCCAGGGGAAGTTTAGGCTTGAGGTGAGGAGAAAGTTCTTCACTGAGAGAGTCATTGGACACTGGAATGGGCTGCCCAGGGAGGTGGTGGAGTCACCGTCCCTGGGGCTGTTCAAGGCAGGATTGGACGTGGCACTTGGTGCCATGGTCTAGCCTTGAGCTCTGTGGTAAAGGATTGGACTTGATGATCTGTGAGGTCTCTTCCAACCTTGGTGATACTGTGAGACTGTGATACTGTGAGACTGTGAGACTGTGATACTGGGAGATGTTTTTGCACCAAACAAGAGGGGAAATCAAGGGCATTATTCTGAACCTTTCACAAGTAAACCCCCACAACTTTTTTCTCTCTTCAACAAAGTGGTGAAGGGGGAAGCTATGAGCATGCCAAACCCCAGCTCCAGACTTTCAAAGCGGACTTACCTCTACCCAGAGCCCAAACATCGTCCCAGGAGAGACATTTCCCTGCTCTATGCAGATGAGAAGCAGATTCCACCAGCAGCACTCCAGGCAGTGCATACTCTGTGGCTTTAAGCAAGCAAAAGAAGTAAATATCAAAACCAAATGAAATCCTAACGCTGGCACACATCGTGGCACGAAAGCCTAAATCCAAACCATACATGGCCCTGGAAAATATCCTTTTCCCATAGGAAAATGTGTCCTCAGTCAGTCCTATCCCAGGGGTCTGCCTAGTGGGTCCCATCAGCTCCTAGTTGGGGATTTGCAGTGGACAAAAGGCGATTGACTTTCAAGGTGTCGTCGTCGTCGTCACCACCACCACAGCTACTTTTGATTACATTTCCTCCAAGCTTTCCCTGCATCCCAGCGTGATGGGGGTTGGAAGTGACCTCTGGAGATCATCCAGTTCCACCCCCCTGCTAAAGCAGGGGCACCCACAACAGCTTGCCCAGCATCACAATGGTCAGAGGGGTTTGGAAACTCTCCAAGAGAAGGAGACTCCACAACCTCTCTGGGCAGCCTGCTCCAGGGCTCCAGAGCATTCACACCAAAGAATGCTCTCCTCCTTTTCAGGTGGAACCTCCTGGCTTCCAATTTGTGCCCATTGCTTGTTGACCTGTTGTTGGGTACCACTGAGAAGAGTCTGGCCCCATCCTCTCACCCTCCACCCTTTAGCTCTTGCTGAGCATTGAACAGATTCCCCTCTGGGGCTGCTCTTCTCCAGGCTCACCTGCCCCAGGGCTCTCAGCCTTTCCTCCTCACAGAGATGCTCCAGGCCACTCAGCACCTTTGGAGCTTCTGCTGGACTCTCTCCAGTAGTTTCCTGTCAATCTTGAACTGGAGAGCCTAGAACTGGACCTAGGACTCTGGCTGTGGTGTCACTAGGGCAGAGTAGAGAGGGAGGAGAACCTCTCTCGAACTGTTGGCCACACATTATGGATGCTGAAGATCTAGGACTCAAACCAATCAGCAGGACAGGCTGTTCTCAGGGACATGAGTGCCTCCTGGTGCCACTCCACCAGCTCTTTGCCCTTCCTCATCCCCCACCTCTCTCTCAAAATGTGGTGACATCAGCCTGACCCTCCTCAATCTCACAGCCTCGTCACCCTAGACTGGCACCAGAGTGTCACCCTACAATGAGTTTCCCACTCCTACAGGAGATAAGAATTCAGCACCTCAAAACATGGCGGGGGGGTGGGGGGTGGCAAGGTCCCCACATCCAGCCTAGTGTGGTGGTGAGTGCTGCTTGCTGGAGGACCAACAGCCACCCCTTGTCATCACACCAGTCCCCTGGGTGCTGCTGGCCCCGTGCCGTCAGCGAGCGGCAGCGCCAAGGTTGGGTTTGTGCCATCTGACATTGAACCAGGGCTAAATTTGTCCGGTTTACACTTGAGTGGAGTGACAGCCGCGAGGAGAGAGAAGTGCCTTCCATTTCCAGAGCAATAAAGATATGAGGGAGAGGAGGGGGGGGAATAGACAAAACCCTTTCGTGGTGGATTAGCACCCTTGAGGTACTTGAAGCTGTCACTTACAATATGCAAGATCCACCGCTTGACCTCTGCTGTTTGCCAGCAGAGGGGGGGAAAAAAGTGAGGGGGTGTGGGGGGGGAAAGGAGTAAAAAATGAGGAGAAAGAAAAAATGCAGAGGAAAGGATGAAGAGAGAAAGAAAAAGGAAGAGGAAGGAGGAAAAACGTGGAACAAAAAAAGGAGGAGAAAAAAAAAGAGGAGGAAAAAAAGGAGATAAAAGGGAGGAAGGAAAGAAGAGGAGAAAGAAAGGAGGAGAAAAAGTGGGAAGAGAAAAAGGGAGGAGAGGAAAAGAAAGAGGAAAAAATTAAGAGGAAAGAATGAAGAGAAAAATGAAGAAATGGGGAACAAAAAAGGAGGAGAAAAAGTGGAGGAGAAAAAAGAAGGAGAAAAAGGGGAGGGAAAAAAGGGAGGGAGGAAAAATGAAGAGAAAAAGTGGGGGGAGGAAAAAAGGAGAAGAAAAAAGGAAGGGAAAAAAGGGAGGGAGGAAAAAAGAGGAGAAAGAAAGGAGGAGAAAAAATGAGGGGAGAAAAAAGGAGGAGGAGAAAAAAAGCAGGAGAAATAATGAGCAGGGGGAAAAAAGGAGAATAAAAGGAGGAGGGAAAAAAGGAGGAGGGGAAAAAAAGAGAAAATTGGAGGGAAAATTGAGAAAAAAAAAGGAGGAGGATTAAAAGGGAGAAAAAATGAAAAGGAAAAAGGAGGAGAAAAAAAGGGGGAGGATTTAAAAGGAGGAAAAAAGAGGAGAAAAAAAGCAGGAGAAATAGTAGGGGAAAAAGAATGAAAGGAGGAGGCAAAAAAGCAGGAGGCAGAAAAAAAAGGAGAAAATGTGGAGGAAAAATGGGAAAGGAAAAAAAAGGAGGAGAAAAAAAGGGGGAGGATTAAGAAAGAGAAAAAATGAAGAGGAAAAGGGAGGACAAAAAAGGAAGAGAAAAAAAGAGGCTGGGAAAGGAAGGATGAGGGAAAATAGGAGAGGGAAAAACGAGGTGGGGGAATAAGGCAAAGTAAATTAGGAGGGGGAAAAAAGGGGAGGAAAAAAGAGGAAGAATGAAAGGGGGAGGCAAAAAAGCAGGAGGCAAAAAAAAAAAGGAGAAAATGTGGAGGGAAAATGGGAAAGAAAAAAAAAAGGAGGAAAAAGGAGGAGGAAAAAAGGGAGAGGATTAAGAAGGAGAAAAAAAGAAGAGGAAAAAGGAGGACAAAACAGGAGGAGGAAAAAAGGAGGCTGGGAAAGGAAGGAGGAGGGGGAAAAAAGAGAGGGAAAAACGAGGAGGGGGGGAAATAAGGCAAAATAAATTAGAAGGGGGGAAAAAGAGGAGGAAAAAAAGAAGAGGGAAAAAGGAGGAGGGGGAAAAAAAGGAGGAGGGGGAAAAAAGGAGGAGGAAAAAAAAGGAGGAGGGAAAAAAGAAGAGGAGGGAAAAAAAGGAGGAAAAAAAGAGGAGGGAAAAAAAAGAGGGAAAAACGAGGCGGGGGGAATAAGGCAAAGTAAATTAGAAGGGGGGAAAAAGAGGAGGAAAAAAGAGAAGGGAAAAAAGAGGAGGGGGAAAAAAGGAGGGGGGAAAAAAAAGGAGGAGGAAAAAAAAAGGAGGAGGAAAAAAAGAGGAGAAAAAAAAAGGAGGAAAAAAGAGGAGGGGAAAAAAAGGGAGGAGGAAAAAAAGAGGTGGGAAAAAAGAAGAGGAGGAAAAAAAGCAAGGAGAGTACAAGCCTGAGGAGAAAGAAGCCTTTTCCAGGCTGGCTTTTGCTAGTATGTGAGAGCTCACAAATCAAGGCCGTAACGTGCAGAACTTAGCCGGTAATTAGCTTTATAAACACACAATTCAGTCGATGTAACAAAAGCTGTAATTTAAGATGTGACACCATCTCCCTTTGCCGGGAGGTTATTAATAGCAGGAGTAAGAGTTTGTATTTTTCTTCACCCTGGCACNTGTGAAGAAACTTTATTTTCTCCTGCCTCTTGATTTATGTGGGGAATCTGTTGCATGATTAGCGCCTATCATCAATAAGCAGCCGGCGCGGGCTGACAGCTGCTGAGTGGAATGAAGAAACCCTGCGAAGCAAATAGCTACAAATTTCCCTGACAGCCTCCGTTTCGATTACAACGGCGTCAGCTGCCAAAAAAACCACCCCTGAACTGCAAGCCACCCAGGGCCGGGAATAGCTGAGCGCCGCTAGCGGTAACACGGGCTGGGATGTTAACACCTCCCCCGGTGCTCCCGGCCCTTAGCCAGGGCGCTCGGGGATGGTTTGGTTGCAGAGAATGGGCCAATTGTTTTGGCTGCAAAAGGCTTCCCGAGATCGCCGAGCCACGGAGATGACCAGAGGGCAGAGGCATTTCCCCACCCCGCAGGGACAGGCTGGGAGAGCTGGGGCTGTTCAGAAAAGGAAGCTCCAGGGAGATCTTAGAGCAGCCTTTCAGTACCTGAAGGAGGCTACAGGAGAGCTGGGGAGGGACTTTTTACAAGGGCTTGTGGTGACAGGACAAGGAGGAATGGATTGAAGCTTCAGGAGGGGAGATTTACAGTGGAGGTTAGGAAGAAATTCCTTCGCAGTGAAGCTGGTGAGACACTGGCACAGGTTGTGCTGGCAAGTTGTGGCTGCGTCCTCCCTGGAGGTGTTCACAGCCAGGCTGGATGAGGTCTTTGACAACTTGGTCTAGTGGAAGGTGTCCCTGCTCAAGGCATAGGGTTGGAACTAGGTGATTTTTAAGGTGCCTTCCAACCTAATCCATTCTAGGATTCTGTGATTATCAAGTCCAGCTGCCAACCTAAGACAGCCATCTAATGAAATTGGGTAAGGGCAAGTGTGAAGTCCTGCGTCTGGGGAGGATCAGCTCCGTGGATCCATACAGGCTGGGGGCTGATCTGTTGGAGAGCTGCTCTGAGAAGAAGGAAATGAGTGCAGGTGGACAACAAAATCATCGTGAGCCAGCAGTGTGTCCTTATGGCCAAGAAGGCCAGTGGCACCCTGGGATGCACCAAGAAGAGTGTGACCAACAGGTCGAGAAAGGTTTTCCTCTTCCTTTACTCTGCCCTGGTGACACCACATCTGGAGGCCTAGGTCCAGTTCGGGGCTTCCCAGTTCAAGTGAGAGAAGGAACTATTGGGGAAAGTCCAGTGGAGGCTCCAAAGATGCCAAGGGGCCTGGAGCATCTCTGTGAGGAGGGAAGGCTGAGAGCCCTGAGGCTGTAGAGCCTGGAGAAGAGCAGCCCCAGAGGGGATCTGCTCAATGCTCAGCAAGAGCTAAAGGGCAGGGGGCAAGAAAATGGACCCAGACTGTTCTCAGTGGCTTCGTGGTGAGAGGACAAGGAGCAATGGACACAAACTGGAACCAAGAAGGCTCCATCTAGAACTTCTTTGGTGCAAGGGTGCCCTGGATTGGGCTGTCCAGGGAGGTCGTGAAGTCTCCTTTTCTGGAGAGACTCCAAACCCACCTGGACATTGTGGTCCTGGGCAAATCAGAGTTGAGGGATGATCTCCAGAGGTTCCTTCCAACCCATGTCAGTTAATTTGCCTCTTCTCCCAGAGCAGCATTCTTGTGTGACCATCCACACAACCCCAGCATGGAGGGGGTTGCAAGGGACCTCTTAGAGAGCATCTAATGATCCTGCTCTGGCAGGGGGGCTGGACTAGATGATCTTTCCACGTCCCTTCCAGCCCCTGACGTTCTATGATTCTATGATCTCTGTTAAAGCAGGCTGCAACCTGTCAATTCACCAACCCTCTGCCTGCTGCCACAGCAAATCTCTGCCTACCTCCTGCAGCATCACCCACCAGCCACAACCCCAGCACGGAGGGGCTTGCAAGGGACCTCTGGAGACCACCTAGTCAAACATCCCAGCCAAAGCAGGCTGCAACCTGTCAGTTCACCAACCCTCTGCCTGCTGCCACAGCAAATCTCTGCCTACCTCCTGCAGCATCACCCACCAGCCACAACCCCAAGGAGGATACAGAGAAGCCTGGGGCTGCCAAGCCAGCCAGCCAGCTCTCCAAACCACCTTGAGGAAAAAAAAAGACCCCCTCAAACCAAAGTTTTTAAAGAAAAAAAGGAAAGAGAAGCAGTCCAAGTTGGCTGGGTGCTGGCAGCGCCTTTGAACCAACTGTCTGGCTGCAGCCAGTGACAGCTCGGCGTCGGGGAGCGGTGGCAGCATTCGCGAGCTATTAGTGTTAAATTATTCCAACAAAAGCCAGCCTTGATGTTGTGCTGAAGTTGATAACTCGAGGATGTGTTTGAAAAGGATAAAAGCTTCGCCTTCAAAGCCTGGCTCCTCTTTTGTAGGAGGCATGCAAGGCAGCAGAGGGAATTAACCATTTTGGTAAGCGACAGCCTGGTGCTAGAGGCTAATTAGCAAGTGTTGGGGCTCCCGGTTTGGCAGCTCTACGTTAAAAAACAGCCCCCAAGAAGGCAGACTCCTACAAGAATTAGCTTTTCCTTGGCATGGTGGTGCCCGTGTTTGATCCAGGCGTGGGCTGGAGGCACATTTCACACAATCACAGAATGCATCAGGCTGGAAGGGACCTTGGAAAGTCATTTTGCCCAACCCTTCTGCGGTCAGCAGGGACACCTCCAACTAGATCAAGGTTGCTCTGGGCTACATCAAGTCTGATCTTGAATGTCGACAGGGATTGGGGGCTCAACTTCATCTCTGGGCCACCTGTTCTAGTGTTTCACCACCCTCATCATGAAGAACTTCCTCCTGATGTCCAATCTAAATCTCCCCTGCTCCAGTTTCAAACCAATGCTCCTTGACCTATCACCACAGTCCCTCCCCAGCCTTCCTGTAGATCCCCTTCAGATATTTCCCAAGCAGAGAAGGCATCAGAGCATTCCAAGAGAATTTGGGTGACTGAAGCAGGTGATGCCAGAGATGCTGCTGTTGGAGTAGAATCACAGAATTCTTTTGGCTGGAAGAGAGCTTTACAGTCACCAAGTCCAACCATTAACATTGCCAGGTCACTGCTAAATCATGCCCCTTGGCACCACATCTTTGAAACCCCTCAGCTGATGGACACTCTACTGCTGCTCTGAGCAACCTTCAAGAGGGAGAAATTGTTCCTCAGGTCCAGCCTAAGTTCCCATGGAACAATTTGACACCATTTCATCTTTCTTGGTCCTTGGGAGAAGAGACCTACTCTGCCCTGGCTCCATCCTCCTTTCAAGGAAATGTACACAGCCAGAAGGTCTCCCCTCAGCCTCCTTTTCTCCAGGCCTTACAACCCCAGGTTCCTCAGCTGCTGCTCACCAGACCTGTGCTCCAGAGCCTTCACATCAGCAAGGAAATTGCCAGGATTGGTGAGAACAAGCCTGATATTTCAGAGCAGATCCTGCTCAGGGGGTCCTCTCCCAAGCACCTCCATCCACAGCAGGAGATAGGACAGAGACCAGTCAGACAGAGGACATGTCTGAGGGCTGCAGGGCCATTGTCCCTCTCAGGGACAGCCTAACACCCCAAATCCATGAGAGATGCAGCTGCAAGTGTGGGTGCAGAGAGACATGGTGGGGCTCACACTCCTTGGGGCCAGCAACAAGGGACATGGCAGGGCTGTTGGACCAAGTCCAAGGTGGATCAAACCCTGGGCTTCCTGAGATCAGATGTGGTCCCAGCAGAGTCCCCACCTCACCATCCCAAAAGCCATGAGAGATGCAGCTGCAAGCATGGAGTGCAGAGGGATATGATGGTGGTGGGGCTGACACAACTTGGGGACAGTCTGACGCCCCAAAGCCATGAGAGATGCAGCTGCAAGCATGGAGTGCAGAGGGATATGATGGTGGTGGGGCTGACACAACTTGGGGACAGTCTGACGCCCCAAAGCCATGAGAGATGCAGCTGCAAGCATGGAGTGCAGAGGGATATGATGGTGGTGGGGCTGACACAACTTGGGGACAGTCTGACGCCCCAAAGCCATGAGAGATGCAGCTGCAAGCATGGAGTGCAGAGGGATATGATGGTGGTGGGGCTGACACAACTTGGGGACAGTCTGACGCCCCAAAGCCATGAGAGATGCAGCTGCAAGCATGGAGTGCAGAGGGATATGATGGTGGTGGGGCTGACACAACTTGGGGACAGTCTGACGCCCCAAAGCCATGAGAGATGCAGCTGCAAGCATGGAGTTCAGAGGGAGAGGATGGTGGTGGGGCTCACACACCTTGGGGACAGCAATGAGAGGCTTGTCAGGGCTGTTGGGACAACTCCAAGGCAGACCAACCCCTGGATTTTCCAAGCTCAGACGTGGTCCCAGGAGGGTCCCCGTCTCACCTCATGCTGGGAGCACTTTGCAGCATCATCTGTTGGTTTTGGCAGCACCTGCAGCAGAACAACAGCTCTCTCCTGGCTGAGTCAGAGCTATTCCTAGGTGAGCAGTTAAATAATTCAGTGATGTTTTATTTCCCAATTTAATTATTTTATCATTTATTTATTGGACTGAAGAGAGCTCTCTGTGCATGGTGGGCTATAAATCCCTGCTTCCTCCAGCTTTCCTCTGCTCAGCTCTCACCTTCCCTGCTCCCACGCTTCCAGGCATTATCAAAATTGACATAATCCCACCCAAGGTTTTTGTCAGGGTTTTTTCACCCCCCTTTGTTTTCCCCCTTTCCCTTTTCCCTCAGCTGCTGGGTGACAGAATGTTGGAACAGGCTTTTTCATGAAAAGAAATTTTTTCTTGCAAGAGTGGTCAGGCATTGGAACAGGCTTCCCAGGGAGGTAGTGGAGTTACCATCCCTGGAGGTGTTCAAGAAACCTGTGGATATGCACTTGAGAACATGGTTTAATGGCAGTGGTGGGGGTGGATTGATGGTTGGACTCAGTGCTCTCAGAGGGCTTTTCCAACCAAACCAGCTCTATGATAGGCTTCGAGGAGGCCTTGTAGTATCTGAAGGGGACCTACAGGAGGGCTGGGGAGGGACTATTGACAAGGTCTTGTAATGACAGGATGAGGAGTAATGGGTTTAAACTGGCAGAGGGAACATTTAAGCTGGATGCTAGGAAGAAGTTCTTTGCAGTGAGGGTGATGAGACACTGGCACAGGTTGCCCAGGGAGATTGTGGATGCTTCCTCCCTGGAGGTGTTCAAGGCCAGGTTGGATGAGGCCTTGAGTGATCTGCTCTAGTGGGAGGTGTCCCTGCCTCTGGCAGGGGATTCAAACTGGTTGAGCTTTGAGGTCCCTTCCAACCTAAACCATTCTATGGTTCTATGATTCTATTTCCTCTCCTTCTATCACCTGATTCTAGGGAGAAGAGACCTTGCCAAGCTGTGCTGGATGGGACCCAGTGGCACCCATGAAATGGATCAGCACCAGGAATTGTAGGTAAGGGAGCACTGAGCTTTGGATTCTGGCACCAGCAACAGGCATGTGGGTTCTTGGCACATCATCCAGATGTTCTGCTCTCTGATGGTGTGTCATCATGGAGAGCACATCTGCAGCATGTCCAGCAAAGGGTAACAAAGCTGGATGGATGATCTTTGAGGTCCCTTCTAACCTAAACCAGTTCTATGATTCTGTGGCATGATTTAATAGCCATGGTGGCCTTAAGTTGATGATTGGACTCCACGATCTTGGAAGCCTTTTCCATTCAAACCGATTTACAGAGAGAGTTATTTGCCACTGGAATGGGCTGCCCAGGGGGGTGGTGGAGTCACCCTCCCTGAAGGTGTTCAAGAGAAGACTGGATGAGGCACTTGGTGCCATGGTCTAGCTGACTTGCTAGGGCTGGGTGCTAGGTTGGACTGGATGAGCTTGGAGGTCTCTTCCAACCTGGCTGATTCTATGATTCTATGATTCTTGTCAGTGATACCCAACAACAGGACAAGGGGTGACAGGCACAAACTGGAAGCCAGGAGGTTCCAGCTGAAAAGAAGGAGAAGCTTCTTTGTTGTGAGGGTGCTGGAGCCCTGGAGCAGGCTGCCACGATTCTACGCCAACGAAGCCAAAAAAAAAACCCCAACCAAACCCAAAGGCGACAACCCCAAAGAAACAAACAAACAAAGAAACAAAAAGAGATGTGCTAAAGCAGAAGGAAAACACCACTTCAGCTTCAACAACACATCGTTAGCAAGACATTTTATCAGGCAATCCATCTGCCTCCCTACCTGCCTCCCCAAACCGCAGCGCTCCCCTCCGAGTCCTGCTCCTCTCTCCGCCACCAACCGTAAATTACAGGCTGACAGCTTTAATTTGTGCAAAGTATGCCTGGTTGCTTCTGGCACAAGCAGCCCGGCTGCTATAATAAGGTCAATATATATTCATTGTCGCGTTGCTTGATGTGCCAGATAACACAGAAAAGGCAGAAATGTGGCCTCTTCTTTTGGGGCTACCAAAGTGGGGATGATGGAAAGCGGCGAGCGCTGCCTCTGCTGCCGCCGCCGCCGCCGCCGCCGCCTCGTCAGGGCGCCGCGGAGAGCAGTTGGCTCATCATTTATGCATGGCATGAGCAATGTTATGATTTAACTAATCATCATCAGTTATTCATCCCATTGCTGTCAGGGGACCATGCAACACTTTCATTCCTTGCCAGTTCTGGATAATTTATGTGCCTCTATCAGTCGAGGGTTGGTTGGTTGGTTGGTTGGTTTGTTTGTTTGCTTGCTTTTGATGGTTTTGTTTTGGAGGTTGTTGCTTTTTCTTGGAGTTTGTTGTTGTTGTTGTTGTTGTTTTCTTTTTTTTCCTTGTGGTTGACCATTAGAAGGTAAACTCCAACGTTTCCTCTGAAGCGTGAGGTGTTGATGTATGTTGAAGCCACTGAAATGCTGCCTGGGGAGTAGGAGAAGATCTGCCCTCGCTGGAGGGAGGAGAAGATCTGTTTTTGCTGGAGGAAAAAGATCTGCCCTCACTGCAGGGAGGAGAAGATCTGTTTTTGCTGGAGGAAAAAGATCTGCCCTCACTGCAGGGAGGAGAAGATCTGTTTTTGCTGGAGGAAAAAGATCTGCCCTCACTGCAGGGAGGAGAAGATCTGTTTTTGCTGGAGGAAAGGAAAGATCTACCCTCACTGGAGGGAGGATCTGTTTTTGCTGGAGGAAAGAGAAGATCTACCCTCACTGCAGGAAGGAGAAGATCTGTTTTTGCTGGAGGAAAGAGAAGATCTACCCTCACTGCAGGAAGGAGAAGATCTGTTTTTGCTGGAGGAAAGAGAAGATCTACCCTCACTGCAGGAAGGAGAAGATCTGTTTTTGCTGGAGGAAAGAGAAGACCTGCTCTCACTGCAGGGAGGGGACGATCTGCCCTTCCTAAAGGAAGAAGAATATTTGCCCTCAGTGGAGGAAGGAGGTCTGCCCATGCTGGAGGAATGAGGAGATTTGCCCTCCCTGGGCAGAGGAGAAGATATGCCCTTGCTGGAGGAAGGAGAAGGCTTACCCCCACTGGAGGCAGTAAGAGAAGATCTGCCCTCACGGCAGGGAGGAGAAGATCTGCCCTTGCTTGAGGGAGATCTGCCCTCAGTGCAGGGAGGGGAAGATTTGCCCTTCCTAAAGGAAGAATAATATTCACCCTCAGTGGAGGAAGGAGATCTACCCATGCTGGAGGAAGAGGTTTGCCCTCACTGAGCAGAGGAGAAAATATGCTCTTGCTGGGGGGATGAGAAGACCTGCCCCCAGTGGAGGCAGTAAGAGAACATCTGTCCTCACTGCAGGGAGGGAAGGAGGAGAAGACTTTCCCCCATTGGAGGGAGTAGGACAAGATCTGCCCCCACTGGAGGGAGTAAGACCAGATCTGCCCTCATTTGAGGGAGTAAGAGGAGATCTGCCCTCACCAGGTGAACTCAAAATACTCCCAGCACAAGGATAACCTGCCCACTTCCTCACACAACCTCCTCCTTGCACTTTGCAAGGCTGCTGCTGGATCCCACTGGTGTGCTTTGGGAAGGATCACCAAGTGGATTTGGACATGGAGCATTCATTCCAATCACTGCCCACTCCTGGAGAGGATGATGATGGCGACAACAACCCTGCAGAGCTGCTTTTCAGCAAGTGTTCCTGCCATCCAGCAGGATGCTCCCTGCTCTCACCCTGGGCACCCTCTGATGCTTGCACAGGGAAATGCACCCCACAAAACCTTGGGAAACAGGAGAATTGGCAGCCAAGTGAGCACCTTCCTGGCCAGAAGCAGTTCAGGCTGTTGAGTAAGTTCGAGAGATCCCCACATACCCAACAGGGGTTGGGCTTTTTTGCTCCTTTTGATCCCATTTTGAGCAAACGAACTACAAGGTAGGAGCTGAGGTTCCCAAAGTCATGAAGAGCCCTGCAGGAGATGGTGGCAGGTCCAGGCCAGTCAGGATGGTTCTGAGTTCCCACCTTGGAGCCAGAGGGACCAGCACAGGTGGCTGTGTGAGAGAAGCAGCTGCTGAACACCAGATTGTCCCAGTGCATCACAGTCACAGAAGCACCTGCATGAAATGGCTTTGGATGGAGCTGCTGTGAACATCTGCAGAGCTCAGTACCTCTCAACACCCACAGCCTTGTCCACCTCTACACTGCTGAGGCACCACTTCAATTACTGGGTTCAGTTCTGGGGCAGTTACTCCAAGAAGGACATTTTGGGGATGAAACAGGTCCAGAGCAGGGCAACAAAGCTGGCGAAGGGTCTGGAGAAGAGGTTTGGTGAGGAGCAGCAGAGGGACCTGGAGAAAAGGAGGCTGAGGGGAGACCTTCTGGCTCTCTACAACTCCCCGAGAGGAACTTGGAGGCAGGTGGGGATCAGTCTCTTCTCCCAGGGAACAAGAAAGAGGAAACTGCTTCAAATTGTGCCAGGGCACGTTTAGGATGGACATGAGGAACAATTTCTTTCTCTTGAAGGTTTTGAAGACCTGTCCCAGGCTGCCCAGAGCAGTGATGGAGTTCCCACCCCTGGAGAGGTTTCAAAGCCATGGAGATGTAGTGCTGAGGGTCATGGCACGGTGGTGACCTGGCAGTGCTGGTTCATAGCTGGTCTTGGTGATCTTAAAGTTCTCTTCCAAGCAAAACAATTCTATGATTCTCTGATAACTATTTGATAACAGCCCACATCAGCAGCAAGACCTTTCCTTGCTTTGAGGGCAAACTTTGTCCTTCTGGGTTTGAAGAGACTTGAGCCTGGAACTCCACCAGCTCTTCTGGGCTCTGCCCAGAGGTTTAAATTCAGTCCCAGTCGGCAAGGGATGAGATTTGAACTCTTCATTAGGAAATAGGATAAAGGTGCCCTGGTCTGCACTGGAGAAGGCTGTTTTCAGCCATGGTGATCCAGGGAGGTGACATCAGAAGGGCTTCACCATCTGAGCCTCCATGCAACCACCTGACAGCATTTCTTCGGGTGTGTAGCTGCAGATATGAGCACAAATGTCCTCGTCATGGACATACAAGCCCATGAGGTGGCTCTCCCTGAGATCAGAAGCATCTGAGAGGCTTAATGCCCGTTTTTCTTGCTCTGTAAGGTGGTTGGGGATGATAAATGCTAGACAATTTCATGGCTGGAATTTCCATTTCCCAAACTATCAGCACTGCTCTCCACTTCCAAGAGCTCCTTTTTGGCAGTCTCCCTGCACTACCTCCTCCTTCTCTGCTTCTGAATTCATTTTTGGGTTCAAGAACCCATTTCTTCAGCCAGGGCAAACATCTTGGGGAAGGTTTTTCAGCAGCATTCGGCTCAAGCTGAAGAGAATTTGGGAAGCTGACCATTTTCATTCAGGCATTTTTAAGAGCAGGATGATTTTGCTCTTGTTTTGAATTATATTTAGATGCAGGCAGTGTAATTCAAAAAGAAAAAGGAAGGAAGCAAGCAAGCAAGCAGCTCCAACAGCGTGAAATGTTTCATTTCAGGGGAGATGAGATGTGTCCTTTCAGCAAAGGACTTTCACCTGAGAGTCTTTTTTTTCTTTGGATGTTTTAGGTTTGTTGGGGTTTTGTTGCTGCTGTTGTTGTTGTTTTCATGTGTGTGTGTGCAAGTGATAAAGAGAAGAAAATCAGACATCTTTTCAGGCTGATGAAAAATGACTTCTTGACCACCCCACCCTCAAAGGAAGACAAAACAATCAAATCCCCCCCCCTAAAACTTGCTGATCTTGGAGGTCTCTTCCAACCTGGTTGATTTTATATGATAAGACAAGAAAACATTCAACCCAGGTGTCATGTTAGCCAGAAAATTCTAGAAGTTCCATATCCTGTGGAACCTCAGCATGAAAATCAAGCTGCAATTCCCAGGATTTCTCATTATCCTTCCTACTTACTACCTGAAGCTTAGGGTCGTGGAGTAAAGGTAGCATCAGGTGTGCTGTGCAGCCACAAGCCCTGGTCCTTAGTCACCCATCACTGATAAGAGACTGGGTGTGCTGCTTGTTCTGAAAGCCAGACACCCCCCCAGAAAACCCTACCCCACAACTCTGGCATTCAGAAAATCCTTGTACCCAAAATATCTGCAGACTAGAAAACCTGGGACCCAGAATGTCTGATGCTTAGAAAATATGCAGCCTAGAAAATCTGGTACCAATCCCAACCCACCCCCCCAAAAAAAAATGCTGATAGTGAGAAAAATTGGTTCCCAGGCAACCTGGCATCCAGAACATCTGGAACCTAGAAAACCTGGTACCCAGGTAATCTGATGCCCAGAAAATCTGCCACCTAGAAAATCTGGTACGCAGGTAATCTGATGCCCAGAAAATCTGCCACCTAGAAAATCTGGTACGCAGGTAATCTGATGCCCAGAAAATCTGCCACCTAGAAAATCTGGTACGCAGGTAATCTGATGCCCAGAAAATCTGCCACCTAGAAAATCTGGTACGCAGGTAATCTGATGCCCAGAAAATCTGCCACCTAGAAAATCTGGTACGCAGGTAATCTGATGCCCAGAAAATCTGCCACCTAGAAAATCTGGTACGCAGGTAATCTGATGCCCAGAAAATCTGCCACCTAGAAAATCTGGTACGCAGGTAATCTGATGCCCAGAAAATCTGCCACCTAGAAAATCTGGTACGCAGGTAATCTGATGCCCAGAAAATCTGCCACCTAGAAAATCTGGTACGCAGGTAATCTGATGCCCAGAAAATCTGCCACCTAGAAAATCTGGTACGCAGGTAATCTGATGCCCAGAAAATCTGCCACCTAGAAAATCTGGTACGCAGGTAATCTGATGCCCAGAAAATCTGCCACCTAGAAAATCTGGTACGCAGGTAATCTGATGCCCAGAAAATCTGCCACCTAGAAAATCTGGTACGCAGGTAATCTGATGCCCAGAAAATCTGCCACCTAGAAAATCTGGTACGCAGGTAATCTGATGCCCAGAAAACCTGGCACCTAGAAAATCTGGTGCCTAGAACATCTGGAACCTAGAAAATCTGGTACCCAGGTAATCTGATGCCCAGAAAATCTGGCACTTAGAAAATCTGGTACCCAGGTAATCTGATGCCCAGAAGACCTGGCACCTAGAAAATCTGGTACCCAGAACATCTGGAACCTAAACAATCTGGTAGCCAGATAATCTGGAGCCCAGAAAATCTGGAACCTAGAAAATCTGGTACCAGTTGAGCCCTAAGCCCAGGCCCCAGCACCAGCCCCAAACAGCTCACCAATCTCCCACCCCAGGCAGTAGCATTTCTCCAAGCTGGGGTCCCTATCCCTCCCCCCACCTCGTGGAGCCAGCACCACGTTCACCTTGAAGCCCCTGCTTTGGCCTTGTCCAGGAGCTGTAGTTTGTCACAGGCCAGGTTTTTGGGAGCCCCTCTTGCTGCCAGCACCAGAGCTCCTCCAGCCCCCAGTGATGTATGCCTAGAATCCATTAAAGCCCAGCAGCTCTGGCAAAGCTCAGAGGCAATATGTCACGGCAGGGCTGCTCTGATGATGGACTCCTAGAATATATCAAAGCTGCATCGCTCTGATTGTCTTCTCATCCAATCCATCACGACAGCATTGTTCTGATGATGCACCCATTAGAATACATCAAAGTGCTGGGAGGCTGCTGATGGGGCTATTAGCCACCATCAAACCCTTGTCTGTCTGGCCCTTCCTTGACGTGTGATGGCCACGCAGAAGACAGGACTCAAATTAAGCTTCCTCCTCAAGATTTATCTCTCTATCGGTCTGTGGAGAGGTGTGGATCTAGCACGGGGTGGGAGCTGCAGGCACATTCCCCGCGGAAAGGGGATGAGTGGTAAAGCTTCATCTGGAGTCATGAAACGGTTTGGGTAGGAAGGGATCTTTAAAGGACATCGAGCCCACCCTCCCTGCAGCCAGCAGCGACAGCTGTAACTAGAGCCCCAGGCAACCTGGCCTGCAGTGGGGCCAGGCATGGGGCATCCTCTGAAAATCCCCTGGTGCCAGGCATGGGGCATCTCCCACCTCTCTGGGCAACCCCAAACAGGCTCTCACCACCCCCAGGGTCAAGCATTTCTCCCTTCTCTGCAGTGTGAATCTCCCTTTTTCAGTTCAAACCATCGCCCCTTGTCCTGTCACAACAGGTCCTGCTCAAAAGCCTGTCCCCACCTTTCTCCTTGCCCCCTTGAAGCACTGAGAGGCCACCAGAAGGTCTCCCCAGAGCTTTCTTTCCTCCAGGCTGCACAACCCCAGCTCTCTCAGCCAGGCCTCACAGCAGAGTGCTTCCATCCCTCCCAGCATTGCTGTGGCCTCCTCTGGCCCTGCTCCAACAGGTCCATGTCTTTGCTGTGCTGAGGACTCCAGAGCTGGCTCCAGCACTGCAGGTGGGGGCTTTGTTTTAAGGCTTTTATATATGCCAGAGCTTTAAAAATGCAGGGGCAGCTTGGTTTGGGTTTTGAGCTTGTGGGATCTCCAATGCCAGCCAGAAAGGGAAGAAAAATCCCCTCCTGTGCTGTGGAGCCACAATCACACCTATCGTGGTGCATCCAGCACAACACCCAGGTTTCAGGTGATGTCAGCAGAGAGGTTCTCAGCACTCTGCTGTGGGTCAGGAGAGATGAAAACCTATCAAGCTTTTAACTACAAGAGGTGTTGGGCCTCTTCCAGCAGTCTGAGTGGTGCTTCTTGATGTTTTCCTGAACACCACCATCACCTCCTAGGTGTCTGGCAGCTTGCTGGGGGCTTTTTACACCCTTAGAGGTTCATAGTGATTAGCTGGTGGGGAGGATCCACCCCTGTGCATTGGCAGCAGGCAGCTTCCTCCTGTTCTCACTCCTGCGTGAGGACACACACACCACCCAAAATATCCCAACAAAGGAGCAAGAGCAATTAAAATCCAAGGGAAGAAAAGGAAGAGCTGCTTGTGATGCTCCCAGCCCCGAGGCAGGGATCTGCAGCTCTCAGCAGCAAAATGATTTATGGAGCCCTGGCAGCACACTGAAGGTGCCCAGCACTTTGGTGGGCATCGATTGAGCTGGCGAAGAGCAACTAACCTGGTGAAGAGCCTTGAACACAGCTTTGAAGAGGAAAAGCTGAGGAACTCTGGGGTTGTTCAGCCTGGAGGAAAGGATGCTGAGGGGAGACCTTCTGGCTCTCTACAAGTCCCTGAAAGGAAGTTGGAGCCAGGGAGGTATCAGTCTCTTCTCACATCCTACAAGGAACAGGTCAAGAGGAAATAGGCTAAGAAGGGTTCAGGTTGGATATTAAGAAAAAACTCTTCACTGAAATGGTTCTCAGGCATTGGAACAGGTTGCCCAGGGAGGTGCTGGAGTCACCATCCCTGGAGGTGCTCAACAAACCTGTGGACATGGCAGGCACTTCAGGACCTGGTGTAATGGTGGTGGGTTGATGGTTGAACTCTATGATCTCAGAGGCCTTTTCCTTCAGAAGCTGTTCCATGATTCTATCCCAGATCAGCCCTCCTGGATGAAGGGCTGTGCCTTGGAGAAGCTCTTGCCACCCTCACTGTTTCTCTTGGCTGCAGAACAAACCCAGGGGTGGTTAATGACACCTGTGAGCTCTCCAGCTGCATCCCTGTAATAAGGGCTGCCTGGAGGAGCTTCTCTAACAAGGGCTGGAGGAATTTCCCTGGGTGCTGAGCAGGGAGACCTGGCACAGAAGTTTGGCCTTGGCTCATGGATTCCTCTACAAACCTTCTCTGGAGGCAGGGGGAGGGGGGATCGCAAAAGCCCTTCCTCATGGCACCAGAGCTTGGCTTTGAGCCAGGCTGTGGCTAAGGAGCACCCACCCCAGCAGCAGGACTGGTGTCTAATGGGGTGAGAGTGGTTTAGAGCTGGAGGAGAGCAGACAGGGAGCTGCAGAGGCAGGTGGGAATGGAAAGTGTTTGCTGGGGGAGGAGAGGAGACTGATAAGAGCCTGTGAGACAGCCTGGGGGTCATCTTAGCTGGCTCTCCAGTGCTCCTCTAACACCTCCATCTGCAGAGATAAAAGTGCTGAGCGGAGGCTGAAACTCTGCCCACAGCAGTGAGGGAGGAAGAAGAGATGTGGAGGAGGCTTCCAGCCCAAGGCTGAGCTATCAGAGGCATCTCCAGCAGAGAAGACAAAGCTGTTTTCTTTCCATGACCCTTTTCTCTAATTCCTGGCTTGACCACATTTGAGTTTTCACCTGGAGTTTCTCCCTCTCTCTATGCTCCCAGCTCTTCCTGCCTGCCCCAGGAACAGCAGTGATGTCCCCCCCCCAACCACGTCCCTCAGACCTTGCATAATCCACCAATCTGTTGGCTGCCATTCCACCTGCCTGCCTTTCCAGGCTGGCCAGTTCCCTGTGTCCATTCGGAGGGATACAGCATACGCAGGGATAGTCTGAGCCCAGAGTCCAGTCCTCTCCTATCCCCAGCCTCCTCCACAGGCACCAACCACCTGTTGTTGGAGGCAAGAGACTCAGCTGGGATGGACCCAGACCTCCTGTCCCCAACAGACCATGCTGTCATTTTGCTTCTGTCCTCAGGCAGATAACAAAATGCCATTAAAAGACCAAAATGAGAGTTTTGTCCTCCTCAAGAAGATGATATCCACAGCCAGGGACCACAGTGGTGCTGCAGAGAAGGTGTGGGGCTCGGCCCATGGATGCTCTTTATGAGAAGGGCTGTGGGTGTAGAGCTGCTTCAGGAATGGTCCAACTGAGGAGGGATCTGGCCAGTTTGGAGCAGACACTGATAGGGTCCAGAGGGCGAAGAAGCTGGTGAAGGGTCTGGTGAACAGGTCTGGTGAGGAGCAGCTGAGGGACCTGAAGTTGTTCAGCCTGCAGAAGAGGAGACTAAGGAGAGACTTCATTGCTCTTTACAACTCCCTGCAAGGAGGCTGGACCCAGGTGGGGGTTGGTTTCTTCTCCCAAAGAACAAGTGATGTGACAAGAGGAAATGGCCTCAAGTTGCCCCAGGGGAAGTTTAGATTGGATATGAGGAACAAACTCTTCATGGAAAGGATCCTGAAGGCCTGCCCCAGGCTGCCTAAGGCAGTGGTGGAATCCCCTCCTCTGGAAGGGCTTCAAAGCTGCGGAGATATGCTGCTGAGGGACGTGGCTTGGTGGTGACCTGGGTTAATGTTTGGACTTGATGATCTGGAAGGCCTTTTCCAACCCAAACAATTCTGTGATCCTGTGGAGGACAAGGACCGGGCAGCTTCTCCTTCCCACCTGAGCAGAAGGGACCGAGAGCAGGCCCAAGCTCAAGTCCTGGTTCCTCACCGTGCCAAGCAGTGGCAGAAGCTGATGCTGCGAGGCTGAGAGCGAAGGAAACCACCCACAGCACAGTGCAAACCAGGAGCTGCTCTGATCCAGCCCCGGTGGTACAAGATCCCGCCGGAATGCTGGCCACCTGCCACCCTGCTTCTCACCTCTGGCCAACCACAGCAGCCAGCTGAGCACCTGGCACAGCAGGAGGGACTTTTGGGAGCCTCCACCTTCCTTCAGAGCCATGTTCCACACAGGACCCTCCTGATCCCATTTCCAGGGGGAATCTTTGCCTTTCCTCTTCCAGCAGACGTGAAAGGCTGGAGTTAACTCCTCTGTGGGGACAAGCTGAGAGTGTTGGGGCTGTTCATTCTGGAGAAGAGAAGGCTCTGGGGAGACCTCAGAGAAGCATTCCAGAACCTGGAGAGGGCTACAAGAAAGCTGGAGAGGGATTTTTTACAAGGGCCTGCAGTGACAGGATGAAAGGCAACGGCTTTGAGCTTGAGGAGGGGAGAGTTAGGCTGGAGATGAGGAAGAAGTTCTTTCCGGTGAGGGTGGTGAGACAGTGGCACAGGTTGCTCAGGGAAGTGTGGATGCTCCCTCTCTGGAGGTGTTCAAGGCCAGGTTGGATGAGGCCTTGGACCTGTTCCAGTGAGAGGTATCTCTGCCCATGGCAGGGGGCTTGGAACTGGATGATCTTTAAGGTCCCTTCCAACCCAACCCATTCTTCTCTACCTCTGCAGGTGCACATTGTTCAAGAGCAGCAGGTCCTTGGTGCCCAGGTTGACCAGCACTTCCCAGTGCAAGCCCAGGTTGTGCAAGGCAACGTGCTCTGGCACAGCTGGCAGAGCAAATAGAAAAGGAGAAGATAAGATGCACAGGTCTCAACCTGTCCGTGGCACCAGAGGACCAGATAATGGGATAAACTGGAATTGCTCAAGAGGCAGTTTCTATCTTGTTGATTGATGAAGAGAAAAATAGCAATTATGGATGTGTCACAGGCAGAACAGCCTTCTGGATGCTGAGCAGGGTGAGCTGGCACAGTGCCCATCCCCAGAAGTCTTCTTTGGCCCCATCAAAGGGATCCTGGCCCCACATGGTGGCCACCAGCAGCAGGATGCTGTGCCCACGCATGGCTCCTGTTGGGAAAACAGGCAGGATCTAACCTGTGCCATCACGTTGAGGGCTCCCTGTCCAAATCACCTACCTGCAGGAGAGAAATCCAAGGGCTTGGAGCTGCTGAAGCACCTTGGCCTCAAAGTCTTGCACAACAGGTTCTGCAGCTCCAAGAGCTAATTGCTCCTAAGGAGGAAGGGGAGCATTTACAAAAGGATGTCTGCAGAGCTAAGCCAGTGCCTGGTAAACGGCAAAATCTCAGAATCCCAGCATGGTGGGGTTGGAAGGGACCTCTGGAGATCATCCAGTCCAAGCCTCCTGCTAAAGCAGGGGCACCCACAGCAGCCTGCCTGGGATCACGATGGACAGGTGGGTTTGGAAGTTCTCCAGAAAAGAAAACTCCACAGCCTCTCTGGGCAGTCTGCTCCAGGGCTCCAGCACCCTCACACCAAAGAATCTTCTTGCTGAGGCCCCTCAGCATCTTTGTAGCCTCCACCTGACTCTCCCCAGTAGTTCTCTGTCTCTCTTGAACTGGGGAGCCTAGAACCGGACCCAAGACTCCAGATGTGGTCTCAGTAATGCAGAGTAGAGGGGGAGAAGACTCTCCCTCAATCTGCTGGCCACACTCTTCCTTATGCACCCCAGGAGACCATCAGCCTTCTTGGCCACAAGGGCACATGGGTGGCTGATGGGGAAGTTGTGTGCCTCCACGATTGCTCTGCAGCTGAGCTGGAGGAGCCAAGCGAACATCAGCACTTCCCTCTACTGTTTATTTGAGTGTAGCTTTGGGATAAACGACCATTGGTGGCAGGCAGAGACGTTTCCTCAGGTTGCTGTTGACTTTTGGAGCCACTGTGCAAACACCACACTGTGGGTAAATTAAATAAACAGCAGTTCTAAAGTCGCCATCATCAGCTTTAAACTGCAAGGATAATTACAAGAGTCCAAAATCTCCGCTATCATAAAGATAGGGCGTCAAGGACTGGCTCCAGGCTGTGACAAAGCTCCAAAGTTAGCTCTGAAAGATAACCTTGTGAGCTACAATTAACTCGTGGGCTTTGACAGGCACCCAAACCCTGAGTGAAAATAGCCCAAGGCAAAACAAATAGAAGGTTTTGGCACTGCTGGAGAAATGGAAACCTAAACATCCCCATTAAAAAAGCACCTCGAGAGGCAGGGAGGGATTGAATCGCACCGGGTCTGCCGCTCCCTCGGTGGTAACTGAGGCACAATAAAGGATGGAATAAGGAGTGGAATAAAGGATGAAACATAAAATAAGACAGAAGGGGAAGGTTGAGAGGGGTAGGGGGAAGGTGAGGGGTGGTTGAGAGCCCCTCCTGGGGACTCATTTTTCTGGGAGGGGAATTGTGTTTGTATTACCTTTTTTACCTTGTATATTTCTGTCTATAACTGTATATACTGTAAATATCTG
>WAAF01017101.1:314495-422800 GCA_013400475.1 Tricholaema leucomelas | reverse complement strand
GGAGAGGAGAGGAGAGGAGAGGAGAGGAGAGGAGAGGAGAGGAGAAATAAAGAATAAAATAAAGAACTAAATAAAATAAATAAACCAAGGAGGCGGTGGAGTTGCCATCCCTGGAGGTGCTCAAGAAAGGACTGGATGAGGCACTTAGTGCCATGATGTAGCTGATTGGACAGGGCTGGGTGCTAGGTTGGACTGGATGAGCTTGGAGGTCTCTTCCAACCTGATTGATTCTATGATTCTTTTAGTTCAAACCATTACCAATCCTTATAGACCTTACTCAGAAGTCTGTCCCCAGCTTTTTTCTTGCCCCCTTTAAAGCCACCAGAGGGTCTCCTTGGAGCTTTCTCTTCTCCAGGTTGAGCATCCCCACCTCTCTCTGGATGACTTCCAGAGGTCACTTCCAAACCACCGCCACACTGGGATTCTGTAGCTGGCAGGGAGAGAGGGAGAGAGAAGCAAAACACCTGCCACGTTCCACCTTCCCCCCGCAGCTTCAGGGAGCAGCTTCAGGGAGCAGCTTCAGGGAGCAGCTTCAGGGAGCAGCTTCAGGAAGCAGCTTCAGGGAGTAGCTTCAGGGAGCAGCTTCAGGAAGCAGCTTCAGGGAGCAGCTTCAGGGAGTAGCTTCAGGGAGCAGCTTCAGGGAGCAGCAGGTTCTCCTCACTGACGGGATAACAAATTCCTTTTTCAAATCAAAACCCATCAAGTGAGGAAACTTCAAGCTGCTCCTCACCTCCAAACCACCGCTAATGGCTCCGGCAATGGGAGTTCAAAGGCAAGAAGCAGCCTAATTAGAAAGTTTGTTAGATTTATTGTCAGTTAATAACAGCACTTTCCTAGACGCCCTGAGTAAGATCAGTGGAGCTCTCATCATGCTTGATGCCTTTCTTTTGCTGTTTTGTTGTTGTTTGCTTGGGCTTGTGGTTTGTTGCCTTTCCCCCCCCCTCCCCCTTCCCAATTCTAGGTCAGGTTTCTTGCGAGGAGCTTCATTTTCACCATGGCAGGGACACTTGCAGGCAAACCTTGTGAGGCTGTGATTAGCATAATGAGGGCAGGTGAACATCTCCTGCTTCCTTCTCCTGGCTCTTTTTTTTTTTGGCTCAGATCCTGACTGAGGGAAGGTGTCAAGAGCTGCTGGCAAGTTTTATTTTGCTTCAGTTTTATTCTTTTTCTGCACATATTAAGGTAATGAAACAACTCGAGGGCGCTGAATTATTAAAGGTTTTTCCTGTCTTTCTGATATTTTATTCCTTTTATTAAATGTCTAAGTGAAGGAGCAGGGAGCTGGGCTGCTTTGCTTCTCTCCCACACGGTGGAGGGGAGGGAAAAGCAAAGAGAATCAGAGAATTGTTTTGGTTGGAAAAGGCCTCCAAGATCATCCAGTCCAAACATCAACCCAACACCATCATGGCCAATAACCTATATCCCAAAGTGCATGGCCACCCGATTATAGAATCAGTCAGGGTTGGAAGGGACCACAAGGAGCAGTCAGTTCCAACCCCCCTGCCATGGGCAGGGACACCCTACCCTAGAGCAGGCTGCCCACAGCCTCATCCAGCCTGGCCTTAAGCACCTCCAGGGATGGGGCCTCAACCACCTCCCTGGGCAACCCATTCCAGGCTCTCACCACTCATGCTGAAGAACTTCCCCCTCACATCCAGTCTGAATCTCCCCACCTGCAGCTTTGCTCCGTTCCCCCCAGTCCTGTCACTCCCTGAGAGCCTAAGAAGTTCCTCCCCAGCTTTTTGATTCTTGAACACCTCCAGGTATGAGCACTCCACCACCTCCCTGGGCAGCCTGTTCCAATGCCTGACCAATCTTTCAGGAAAGAAATTGCTCCTAATCTCCAACCTAAACCTCCCCTGGTTCTAGGATTCTGTGGTCTATCTTTTCAGGATTCTAGGGTCCAATGTTTCTAGGATTCTGCAGTTGTATGTCTCCAGGATTCTCTGATTCTATGTTTCTAGGATTCTAGGATCCAAGGGTTCTAGGATTCTGTGGTTCTATGTTTCCAGGATTCTAGAATCCAAGGTTCTGGATTCTGTGGTTCTATGTTTCTAGGATTCTAGGGTTCAGAGTTTCTAGGATTCTGTGGTTCTATGTTTCTAGGATTCTTTGGTCCAAGGGTTCTAGGATTCTGTGGTTCTATGTTTCTAGGATCCTAGTCTCCAAGGATCCTAGGATTCTCTGGTTCTATGTCTCTAGGATTACAGGGTCCAAGGTTTCTAGGATTCTCTGGTTCTATGTTTCTAGGATTCTAGGCTCCAAGGTTTCTAGGATTCTGTGGTTCCATGTTTCTAGGATTCTCTGGTTCTATGTTTCTAGGATTCTTGAGTCCAAGGTTTCTAGGATTCTCTGGTTCTATGTTTCTAGGATTCTAGGGTCCAAGGGTTCTAGGATTCTCTGTTTCTATGTCTCTAGGATTCTCTGGTTCTATGTCTCTAGGATTACAGGGTCCAAGGGTTCTAGGATTCTCTGGTTCTATGTCTCTAGGATTACAGGGTCCAAGGTTTCTAGGATTCTCTGGTTCTATGTTTCTAGGATTCTAAGCTCCAAGGTTTCTAGGATCCTCTGGTTCTATGTTTCTAGGATCCAGACCATGGCACTAAGTGCCTCATCCAGGCTTTTATGGAACACCTCCAGGAACAGCAACTCCATCACCTCCCTGGGCAGCCCATTCCAATGCAAATCACTCTCTCTGGCAAGAACTTCCTCCTAACATCCAGCCTAGACCTCCCCTGGCACAACTTGAGATTGTGTCACCTAGTTCTGGAGAACTTCCTCATAACATCCAGCCTAGACCTCCTCTGGCACAACCTGAGACTGTGCCCCCTTGTTCTGAAGAACTTCCTCATAACATCCAGCCTAGATCTCCCCTGGCACAACTTGAAACTGTGTCACCTAGTTCTGGAGAACTTCCTCCTAACATCCAGCCTAGACCTCCCCTGCCACAACTTCACACTGTGTCCCCTTGTTCTGTTGCTGCTTGCCTGGCAGAAGAGACCAACCCCACCTGGCTACAGCCTCCCTTCAGGTAGCTGTAGACAGCAATGAGGTCTGCCCTGAGCCTCCTCTTCTGGCTATAATGAGGACCTGCTGTTCCCCCTCAAGCCAGCATGCTCCCATCAGCCAGCCCCGCTCTCTCCCTCCACACCAACTCATTCCTCTCCCTAATATCTGCCAGGCCTGGAGCACAAGCTGGAGCCAATTGTAAGTGCAAATTAATGGCAAATTCTTCACCACCACATGAAGAGCCATCTCAGTGCATTTGAAATCAGTTCAACACGAACACAATATGAAAGCCATCTCCTCTGCCTGGAATCTAAATATTTGTCCTGAGCCTTGCCAGAGCAGCAAGAAAAATTAGAAGAGAGGTTGGCATGTGAGCTTTACATAAACACCCTCCCAAACACCCCACGCTTGATGGATTAAACTATTTGTCAATTTTTCCATTTCCTTCATCAAAAAAAAAAAAAAAAGAAAACCCCCCACCAAAAAAAAACCTCTCAAACCCCAAACCAAACAAACCCACAAACACACAGCCCTCAAAAACAACCAAAAAAAAAAAAAAAAAGAAAGAAAGAGTAATTAAACATTAAGCAGATGTCAGAATCTAATTGGTGCTAGCGAAGATTGCACAAGAGGATTTATGGCCCTGGTGAAGTTGTATTTACATCTCTGTAAACAAGAGGCTCCGTGCCAGGAGATGTTGGTCACACAGCTCTTGCCTCTTCTGAGTTTAAAGGAGAGTGGTTTTTGAAGAGGTCTCTTTCAGGCTTCCCACCCACTGCCCAGACTGGGGAATTTGGGAGATTGGGTGGCTTCAGCTCCCTGATGGGCTGGGATGAGCTCAGCCTTCTGGACCCATTGAGGGTGCGTTGGATGCGTCCTTGGGGAGCTTCTTGGTCACAACATGTGGAATTGGTATTTCCTCTGGGCATACAGGTTTCTGTCTGTAGAATAGAATCAGCCAGGTTGGAAGAGACCTCCAAGATCATCCAGTCCAACCTAGCACCCAGCCCTGTCCAGTCAACTAGACCATGGCACTAAGTGCCTCATCCAGGCTTTGCTTGAACACCTCTAGGGATGGTGACTCCACCACCTCCCTGGGCAGCCCATTCCAATGCCAATCACTCTCTCTGCCAACAACTTCCTCCTAACACCCAGCCTAGACCTCCCCTGGCACAACTTGAGGCTGTGTCCCCTTGTTCTGTTGCTGATTGCCTGGCAGAAGAGACCAACCCCACCTGGCTACAGCCTCCCTTCAGGTAGTTGTAGACAGCAACGAGGTCACCCCTGAGCTCCTCTTCTCCAGGCTTCACACCCCCAGCTCCCTCAGCCTCTCCTCACAGGGCTGTGTTCCAGGCCCCTCACCAGCTTTGTCGCCCTTCCCTGGACACCTTCCAGCACCTCAACATCTTTCTTGAATTGAGGAGCCAGAACTGGACACAGCACTCAAGGTGTGGCCTGACCAGCAAGAGCTAAAGGGTGGGGGGCAAGGGGATGGGGACAGATTCTTGTCCGTGGTCAAGGGTCAACAGCCACAAACTGAACCCAGGAGGTTCAACCTGAACAGAAGGAAGCACTTCTATTGCATGAGGCTGATGGAGGCCTGGAACAGGCTACCCATAGAGATTGTGGAGTCCCCTTCTCCAGAGAGCTTCCAAATCCAGGTGTCCATTGCAATCCTGGGCAAGCTGCTGTGGGTGTCCCTGCTTGAGAAGAGGTTTGGACTCGATGATCTCCAGAGGTCCCTTCCAACCCCCACCACACTGGGGTTCTGTGAAATACCTCACTGTGGGACAAAGATGCCTTCCTGGAAGAGGATGTGCCTTGAACGACCTGTGCTACGTGCTGGGGCTTATCTTCTCACCCAGTCATCGTTGGTGGTACCAGAGCTGGTGCCAGCAGCCTGTTTCCTGCAGCGCTGGCATGACTCATGCCATTTTGGGTGGCAAGGAGTTCTCAGCTCCTCCACGGGACTGGGGAGCAGCAGGGATGAGGAGCGCAGGGAGCCTGGGACATCGCCCTGGGCAAGGAGTGAGCTGACACATCTGTCACCACTGATTACTGCTTCTGCATTTCTTGAGAAGAGCCATGCCAACACCCTTGTCTTCACTGGAAAGAGCTGGATCCGGAACGCTGGGGGCTTATTCCCTGGAAAATCACGGCGGGTTCATGACCAACCAAACGTCTGCAGAGCATCCTGATGTGGGAGGCTCCTCTGCACAGCTCCACCAACCAACTAGGGGCTGTGGCCTCTCTTGACATCACTAACTCGTGCAATTTGGGGGCAGGTGAGGCCTCTGCAAAGCCTGCATCCCTCCTGGTGACAGAGTTGAAGCCACAGGCAGGACATAGCAATGCACAATTGTCCCCCTGTACTGGGCACTGTTGAGGCCACACCTTGAATCCTGTGTTCAGTTTGGGGTCATTCCCTCCGAGAAGGACATTAAGGGGCTGGAGTGGGCCCAGAGAAGGGCAATGAAGGTGGTGAAGGGTCTGGAGAATAGGTCTGGTGAGGAGCAGCTGGGAGACATGGGGTTGATCAGCCTGGAGAAAAGGAGGCTGAGGGGAAACCTCCTGGTTCTTTATGCAGCTCCCTGAAAGGAGGCCAGAGCCAGGTGGAGATTGGTCTCTTCACCCAGCAAGAAAATGACAGGATAAGATGAAATGGTCTCAGGTTGCTCCAGAGGAGATTGAGGTTGGACTTGAAGAACAATTTCTTCCCCTTGAGGGTTGGCCCTGGGCAGTGGTGGAGTCCCCATCCCTGGAGGGATTAAAAGCTGTGGAGATGCTGTCCTGAGGGCCATGGTCTAGCGGTGAGCCGGCAGTGCTGGAGTAACAGTTGGACTCCATGATCTTGGAGGTCTCTTCCAACCACAATGATGCTGTGAATCTGTGATTCTGTGACATCAGAGGAAAGACACCTCTCATTTCCAGAAGGCAGAGAAAACATCTCTGTTTCCTGCACATTCCCTGCACGCTCCACCCCACTGGTAACCTCCTGCAACCCCATGACATTGCAGAGAGAGGTTGTGGGCAGCAAAGAGAAAGTTTCCTTCAGCTTCCCTGAGATACTGGAAGAGCAAAGTGGAAAACCCTCCTTCTGGATCTCACTGGGAGCTAGGTCCTGGATTAAATCCCAGCTGCCCTCACCCAGGAGGGCCACATCCTTCCTATCTCCCCAGAGTGGATCCTCAGGAATAAAGTAACAGAGACAGGGTGCAATAACTTTAGATGATGAATGAGGTTTAAGAAGCGTTTTCTTCCCACCTGGGTGCAGGCACATGGGAGCTGGAGCTGCTGCTGCTGAATCCAGCCCTCTCAAAGCCAGAGCTTTCCTCCAAAGCCAGGAAGCTCAGCCCAGAGCTGTGATTTCCCTTGTCACTCACTGACCTTATTTAACAAGAGAAATCAAACAGTTGCATGAGCTCCTGATCAAACCAAACCTCACCCAAGTCACACCGTGACCTGGCTAATATTTGCGTGGTGGATCGATGCCTTCTTCATCTCCACAGCAGATGCAGTGTTGTGGAGCTGCCATGGATTCCTAGTTCCACTCCCAGCCTCATTCCTGGTCACCCTGCACCACCAAACAGTCCTTTATGTCCAGAAAGAAAAAGGAAACCAAAACCAAAATGACAAAGGAAAAACCAAAGCAATGTCAATAAGACACCAGAGAGGCCAAGCTCAGAGAGCTGATTCTCTAGAGGACAAGTCCTGTGAGAGGGACAAGTCTCACTCATCCTGGAGAAAAGGAGGCTGAGGGGAGATCTTCTGGCTCTCTACAACTCCCTGAAAGAAGGTTGGAGGAAGGTATCACAGTATCACAGTATCACAGTATCACCAAGGTTGGAAGAGACCTCACAGATCATCAAGTCCAACCTGTTACCACAGAGCTCAAGGCTAGACCATGGCACCAAGGTAGGGACTGTTCCCAAGGAACAAACAATAGCATAAGATGCTGGGACAAGAGGATGGGTCCAGAACAACAGGTGCTCAGTGACAGGAGAAGGGGCAACAGCCACAAACTGGAACCCAGGAGGTTCCACCTGAACTGGAGGAGGAACTTCTTTGGAGCCCTGCTAGACCCCTGGAGCAGGCTGCTCAGAGATGTTGTGGAGCCTCCTAGTCTGGAGAGCTTCCAACCCTCCCTGGCCATCGTGATGCTGGGCAAGTTGCTGTGGGTGCTCCTGCTTGAGCAAGGGGGTTGGACTGGGTGATCTCCAGAGGTCCCTTCCAACCCCCACCGTGGTGGGATTTTTATAACAGGTGGAAACAGCCTCAAGTTTCACCAAAGGTGTTTTAGGTTGCATATGAGGAATAAATTCTTTCCCTCGAGCCCCTGTCAATCCCTGGCCCAGGCTACCCAGGGCAGTGGTGAAACCTCCAGTCCTGGAGGTGTTTCGAAGCTGTGGAGATGTGGTCCTGAGGGCCAGGTTTCAGTGGTGATCTGGCAGTGCTGGGTTAATGACTGGGCTTGATGATCTGGAAGGTCTCTTCCAACCAAAACAATCCCATGACTGTCTTCTACAACTCTGAGGTTCCTCAGGCTGTGAGCTCTGCATCCTCCTCTCCAAGCCAGGACCCTGTGGTCAGAGCTTAGCCCGTTCCAGCAGCTTTTCCCCCAGGCTGGAGTGGAGGCAGCTTTAGCTAAATATGCAGATTAGACTTCAGAATAAAGAGCTGGGAAGGATGACATTTCCTGCAGCCCTCGTGCTCATTAGCACAGCCTCATTGCCTCATTAATTCCATTTTTCAGAAATTACCTTCATTTTTATGCACTCTATTAGCTCCTCATGCATTTCACATGCTGCTCTTCCACCTTTTAGGAATATGTCTTGGAGAGCTTTCCAAATCAGCCAGCCCAGAGCCCTAGAAATGAAAGAATTACTTTCTTTTCTACTTTTTTCTTCCATTATAGAATCATGGAATGGTAGAGGTTGGAAGGGATCTCTGGAGATCATTGAGTCCAACCTCCTTCCCCCAGACAAGGCAGGTTCACCTAAAGAAGGTCACATAGGAACATGTCCAGGTGAGGTTTGGATGTCTCTGGTGATGGAGACTCCATCACCTTTCTGGGCAGTCTGTTCCAGTGCTCTACCAGCATTAACTTAAAGGAGTTCCTCACAGAATCACAGGATGTCAGGGGTTGGAAGGGACCCAAAGAGATCATTGAGTCCAACCCCTTCCCCCAAGACAAGACAGGTTCACCTAAAGAAGGTCACACAGGAACCTGTCCAGGTGAGGTTTGGATGTCTCTGGTGATGGAGACTCCATCACCTTTCTGGGCAGTCTGTTCCAATGCTCCACCAGCATTAACTTAAAGGAGTTCCTCACAGGATCATAGGATGTCAGAGGTTGGAAGGGACCCAAAGAGATCATTGAATACAACCCCTTCCCCCTGCCACCAAGGCAGGTTCACCTAAAGAAGGTCACATAGGAACATGTCCAGGTGAGGTTTGGATGTCTCTGGTGATGGAGACTCTATCACCTTTCTGGGCAGTCTGTTCCAATGCTCCACCAGCATTAACTTAAAGGAGTTCCTCACAGGATGTAAGGGGTTGGAAGTGAGCCAAAGAGACCATCGAGTCCAACCCCCCTGCCAGAGCAGGACCAGACAATCTAGCTTCAGTCACAGAGGAATGCATCCACCCAGGCCTTGAGAGACCTCATGTTTGGGTGGAACCTCACAGAGCAGGAACTTCTCTGGAACCATGCAGTGATGAAGAGGATGGGGCTGCACTGACTTCAGCACTGAACTGACTCAGCCAGCAGACCCAGCAGGGATTGTCCATAAGGCAGCAGATCAGGGAAGAGCACCACGCTGGGGGACTGTCTGCCTCAGCTGCACTTCAGACCATGCATAAATCCCCCTCTGAGACCTTGCTCTGGCTCTCTGAGAGGTCTGAGATCCACAAAGCCCTGAGTGCAGCTGCCTGGGTACCTCTGGGTGGTGATGATTCAACCAAAGCAAACAAACAGGCCCTGCTCTGGCAGAGAGCAGCTGAGCAGTGATAGTTACCTCTTTGTTTCCTTCTTCTGGAGTTATTTGTGGCAGAAAACGTTTGCCACCTTCTGTTGACTCACATGGTCACTTCTCAAGTGCTTCCTCTCCAGGATTTTGTGCCTTTTGTTTGTGACCAAAGGATAAGGGCACAAAATATATGGGAGGGATGGAAGCCCTCTGGTGTGAAGCCAGGCTGAGAGAGTTGGGGTTGTCCAACCTGCAGAAAAGAATGTTCCAAGGAGACCTTCTGGTGGCCTTTCAGTGCTTAAAGGGGCCAAGAAGAAAGCTGGGGACAGATTTTGAGCAGAGCTTGCTGTGACAGGACAAGGACTCATGGTTTTAACTCAAAGAGGGAGAGAAGGAAGAAATGTTTGCCCCTGCAGGTGGTGAGAGCCTGGCCCAGGTTGCCCAGAGAGGTGGGAGATATCCCATGCCTAGAGCCATTGCAGGGAAGTTGTTTGGGGCTCTGAGCAATCAGGAACTCAGGGCAGATGGGCAGTGGGCACCTGCTCTGGAGGGACAAGTTTGGTGCTGCTACTGCTCATCTTGCTTGCAGGATGCTGTTGATGCCCTGTAGAAGCCCAGCATCCCCAGAGAAGCTGCCTGGGGCTGCTATCACTCTCTTTCCACCACTGGGTCTCCTCCAAACCTCCATCCCTTGATCCACAGAATTCCAGGGACATAGAATCAGAAAATCATAGAATGATTTAGCTTGGAAAAGACATCAAAGATCATCTAGCTCCAACCCTCAGCCAGAGGGAGGGAGACTTCCAACTAGAACAGGTAGCTCAATGCCTCATCCAACCTGGCCTTGAACACCTCCAGGAAGGGAGCAGCCACAACCTCCCTGGGCAACCTGTGCCAGTGTCTCACCACCCTCATCCAGTTTAAATCTCCCCTCTGCCAGTTCAAACCCATTACTCCTCACCCTGTCATTACAAGAGCTTGTCAATAGTCCCTCCCCAGCCCTCCTGTAGGTCCCCTTCAGATACTGGAAGACTGCTACAAGGTCTCTTCAAAGCCTTCTGTCCTCCAGGCTGCAGACCCCAACTCTCATAGCCTGCAACTAGACACCTGCAACTAAAGCAAGGTGCTCAGAGCCCCATCAAGCCTGACCTTGAATGTATCCAAGGATGTGGTCTCTAGACAATCCCATTCCAGTGTTGCACCACCCTCATAGTAAAGAACCTTTACCTGATGTCCAACCTAAACCTACCCTTCTTTAGTTTGGAACCATTGACCCTTGTGCTAGTGCTGCATACCCTTGGAAACAGTCCCTCCCCAGCTTTCTTGCAGTCTCTCTTCAAATATTGGAAGGCTTCTCTAAGGTCTCCCCAATGCCTTCTCTTCTCCAGGCTGGACATCACCAGCTGTCTCATTCTGTCTTCAGAGCAGAGGTGTTCCAATCCTCTGATCATTTTTGGTCCTCCTCTGGACCTGCTCCATCATGAGCATGTCCTTGTGCTGAGGGTCCCAGAGCTGGACACAGTACTCCAGGTGAGGTCCCTCCATCCATCCATCCATGGCAGCGTTGTTCTCTCTCCTGCAACAAGCACAACGTGGGAGGCACCAGGACGCCTCAATACCTGCAATCCTGTGTCCAGTCTTGGGCTCCCCAGCTCAAGAGAGACAGGAACCTGCTGGAAAGAGTCCAGTAGAGAGCCACAAGGATGATAGGGGGACTTGATCATCTACCCTAGGAAGAGAGACTGAGAAACCTGGGGCTGTTAAGTCTGGAGAAGAGAAGACTGAGAGGAGATCTGCTCAATGCATGCAGATATCTGAGGGGTGAGTGCCAAGTGGCTGGGGCCAGCAGCAATAAGACAAGAAGCAACAGCTACAATCTGGAACACATTAACTTTCACCTCAACATGAGGAGAAACTTCTTTAGAGTGAGGGTGACAGAGCCCTACAACAGACTGCCCAGAGAGGTTGTGAGTTTTCTCTGGAGACTTTCCAACCCTGCCTGGATGCCCTCCTGAGCAATCTACCCTAGGGGATCCTGCTTTGGCAGGGAGGTTGCTCTCAGTGGTCTCTGGAGGTCCCTTCCAACCTCAAAAGTTCTGTGATTCTGTGGAAGTTCTGTGACAGTTCTGTGCTGCAGGGCAGGCTACACCGACCNTGGTGAGAGCCTGGAATAGGTTGCCCAGAAAGGTGGTTGAGGCCCCATCCCTGGAGGTGTTTCAGGCCATGCTGGATGAGGCTGTGGGCAGCCTGCTCTAAGGTGGAGTGTCCATGCCCATGGCAAGGGAGTTGGAACTAGATGATCCTTGTGGTCCCTTCCAACCCTGACTGATTCTATGATTCTATGACCCTAACTTCCAACAATCCCCTAGGAGTCCCACCCAGGGTGACAAGCAGGAACAGAGCCTCTGGGTGGTGTTTGCTCTGCCAGAGCACACTGCAAGGCTCCAACCTTGGGTTGTTTGAACTAGCCAGGAGCGTCATTGCCAGCCTGAGATCCAACAGTTGGACTTGACTGAATAAGCAGATGGTGTGTGGGGGGGAGGTGGTTGGGTTGGGTTTATTTTGTGTGTGCCCTCCCCTCCATCCTTGTCATCGTGACCCGATCCCACGGAGGGGTGAGGGATTGCTTTTTCGGTTGCCTTATCGCCTGGCGTTGTTCTAATGCTCCTCAAACAGGGTTGTGAATAGCCCCAACTCAATAGCAGCACTGTTAGGCTGCAAAGTCAATATTGGCTGAGCAAACAAAGCCTATAAAGAGTTGCTATTTGCGTAGCTATGAGTGTTTGTGTGCTCTTGCTGCTGAACAGGCTACTTTGAAAGCGGGAGGGGGGGGAACCCAAACCTAAACAAGCCCAAAAAGTGGCTTGGCTTTGCTTTTCCCCCCCCCCTTTTCTTTCCCAAGCAGTTAAAGATTTTTATCTAGAGTCATTGTTTTTTATTAAACTTCATAGATTCATAGAATGGGTTGGGTTGGAAGGGGCCCTGAAGATTATCTAGCTACAACAGCCTGTGCTATAGGCAGAGACACCTTCCACTAGCCCCAGGTTGCTCAAATCCTCTTCCAACCTGGCCTTGAAAACCTCCAGGGAGGGGGCATCCACAACCTCCCTGGGCAATCTGTCCCACTATCTCACCACCCTCACTGGAAAGAGTTTCTTCCTCCTCTCCAATCTGAATCTCCCCTCTTCAAGTCAAATCCATCACCTTATCACTAGAAGCCCTTGTGAAAACTCCCTCCCCAGCTCTCCTGTACCCCCTTCAGGTCCTGGAAGGCTGCTCTAAGGTCTCCCTGGAGCCTTCTTTTCTCCAGGCTGAATAGCCCCAGTTCTTCCAGCCTGTCCCCATCCTCTTGATTGTCTTTGTGGCCTCTTCTTGACTTCCTGCAACCAGTTCAATGTCCTTGTGCTGGGGGCACCAAAACTGGACCCAGTGCTGCAGGTGGGGTCTCACCAGAGTGGAGCAGAGAAGGATGATCACATTCATGCCAAGCAGTAACAACCCATCTCCATCCCAAGCTTCATTCCTCATAGACAGTACTGTTCAATATACATTCAAGCTGGGTCAGTTCATGGCCAGAAGGTCCTGGTCTTGCTTCTTACTCCTCTGGGTACCCTTTCCCAGCTGGGAAGGGATGAGCTGCTGTAATGGTTTAGACTGCAGAGTATTTTTTCATGCAGACTTCAGCCCAGGATGCTTCAGAGAACTAAATAATAGAGCTGGGGGATTGAATAATTCATGCCAGAGAGGCAGAGGAGCTGTGAGGCATAGGCAAGGGACTCAATGTATATACTTAGAGGGGGTTTGGCTGAGCTGGAAGAAGATGGAGACCTGGGAACAGGAAAGTCTAAGTTGCCTCTTCTTGGGAGGTCCAGGAAAGAAGGTTGTGCTGGGAAGGCTGGAAAAAGCCTGGAGGGGATGGAGGTAAGATGCTGGGAAGAGTGGAAAGGCCTACCCACAAAGCTGATACAGACCTCCAGCATGTGGCAGAGTCTGGACACTGAAGCAACACTGAGCCAGCAATGTGCCCTCGTGATGAAGAAGGCCAATGGGATCCTGGGGAGCATTAAAATGTGTGCCCAGCAGGTCAAGGGAGGCTTTTCTTCCCTCTGCTTTGTCCTATTGAGGCCACAGTTGGATTACTGGGACCACTTCTGGGCTTCTCAGTTCAGGAGAGACAGGGAACTACTGTACAGAATCCAATGGAGTCTACAAAGATGCTGAAGGGCCTGGAGCATCTCTGTGAGGAGGAAAGTCCTGAGGCTGTGAAGCCTGGAGAAGAGCAGCTTGAGAGGGGATCTGCCAGTGCTCAGCAAGAGCTAAAGGGTGGAGGGCAAGAAGATGGGCCCAGATTCTTCTTAGTGGTGCCCAGCAAGAGGACAAGGGGCAATGAGCACAAACTGGAACCCAGGAGGTTCCACCTGAACAGGAGGAGAAAGTTCTTTGGTGTAAGGGTGCTGGAGCCCTGGAGCAGGCTGCCCAGAGAGGCTGTGGAGTCTCCTTCTCTGGAGAGATTCCAAACCCACCTGGCTATTGTGATCCTGAGCAAGCTGCTGTGGGTGCCCCTGCACAGGGGTTGGACTGAGTGATTTCCAGAGGTCATTTCCAACCCCACTGTGCTGGGATTCTCTGACTTTCAGCAGCATGCCCTTATGTGTCAGAGAAGACAGACACCTGCCTTTTGGAGGGAGAGAACAAGAAGAAAACAAAAACAAGCACAAAAACAAAACCACAAAAGCAAACAGGGAGAATAAAAGGAGAAAAAGCCAAACCACCAAAACAATACAGCAGCAGTTGGGCAGTAAGTGACTCCTAGAAGTGCTGGTTAGCTAACCAAAGCAGGAGAGCAGCAGGCTTTTGGCTCCATGAATCCATCTTGGCAGCTGGTTGTGGCCCAGGAAACGGCCCAGGGAGATTTGAGTGGTTGAATGAGAGCCTCAGGAAGGACCATGTGAGGGATTGGAGAGCAATTTGGGTGTTAGTATTTTAAACCACTCTGAAGCTCTCTGCTCTTTATGAGGCTGGTTTGGGGTGTGCCTGGGCTTGGGTCTGCTCTGTGACAAACAACCTGTTATTAATGCCATTATTACTGTTAGTAGTATTGTTACTCTTCCAGACACTTTTCTATGGAGCCCATCACACAGGCTCTCAGGTTCTTTGTGTTTATGCAGCACCTTTGGTTTCAGGGCTCAAACATCAAACCAGTCTTGGAATATTTGCTGAAGTCAAAAAAACAAACCCAACCTGAAAACACTAAAGGAGGGAGTTGGAGGAGAAGAGGAAACCCCAGAGTTGATGCCTCCCATCCCTGCCCACCATAAAGGCAGAGACTGTGTGCGGGAGGACATGAAAAGTGCTTTAATTTGGGGGTTTCTGGTGGTTTAAATAAATAGGTTTGATGGGGTGAAGTGAAAGCACATGGTAGAGGAGGAGGTCTGGTCTGCAAGGAGTGGTTGGATGGGTGGACTAATGGGTGTTGGGGCTGGACCCATCTTCTCATAACATCATAGACTGGTTTGGGTTGGAAGGGACCTTTAAAGGTTATCTACTCCAACCCCCATGCAGTCATCGGAATCATGGAATCAGAGAATGGGTTGGGTTGGAAAGGACCTCTAGAGGTCACCTATCCTTTGCCGTCTACAACTACTTCAAGGGAGGCTGTAGCCAGGTGAGGGTTGGTCTCTTCTGCCAGGCAACCAGCAACAGAACAAGGGGACACAGCCTCAAGTTGTGCCAGGGGAGGTCTAGGCTGGATGTTAGGAGGAAGTTGTTGGCAGACAGAGTGATTGGCGTTGGAATGGGCTGCCCAAGCAAAGCCTGGCTGAGGCACTTAGTGCCATGGTCTGGTTGATTGGACAGGGCTGGGTGCTAGGTTGGACTGGATAAGCTTGGAGGTCTCTTCCAACCTGATTGATTCTATGATTCTATAGACCAACTCCGCTGCAGTCAGCAGGAGCATCCCTGACTAGATCAAGTTGCTCATCTTTAAATAGAGCAGGCTGCTCATCTTCAACCAGAGCACACTGACATCTTTAACTAGAGCTAGCTGACATCTTCAGCTAGCCAAGGCTGCTTGTTTTCAGGTAGAGCAAGTTGACATCTTCAACTGGGCCAGGCTGCTCAGAGCCCCATCCGACTCTTTCCTTCCATTAGGCTCCTGCTGTATCGCATTCATCATATTGAATGATCGGAGCAATCAAATTCTTCCCACCCCCAGTCCAGAGTCTGTTTTGCCTTCTCACCATCACAGGAGAAACTTTTGGTGTGTTGAGGGATGCTGTGTCCCTCCTCATTATTCAGGTCAAAGCCCTGTGCTGTGCTCAAACAATTACATTTCATAATTAGTTGCAATTAGCCTGCTGTGGTTTGGAAGCCTCAGCAAGGGCTTTATCTATGAGAGCTTGCTGGCAGCTGTCCACTAGGAGACTGAGGAGGTGGCCTTCACCTTGTCTTCTCAGGGTGCTTGAGTTCACCTTGCCCACTCCTCTTCCCCACAGATCCCCATTCCATCACCCTCTCAGCTCCAGCATAGCCTGGGTTGCTCCTTACCTTCTGCTCCTAGTTAGCCCAGCCCTTTCTGCTCTCACGGTGTTGGCTGGCAGGTATCAACCTTGACCTTCAGCACTTCAAGCTGATGTCTGCTTACCTCTGGACTGTGGTGCTTTCTTTGTTCATCCTCACTCCAAGAAGGGCATTGAGGTGCAGAGCAGGTCCAGAAAAGCAGGTCCTCTGAGGACCACTAGGAAGAATGTGGCCAGCAGGTCAAGGGAGGTTCTATTACCCCTCTACTCTGCCCTAGCGAGGCCACAGCTGGAGTACTGGGACCACTTTGGAGCTCCCCAGTTCAAGAGAGACAGTGCTGCTGTGGGTGCCCCTGCTTTAGCAGAGGGGTTGGACTGGATGATCTCCAGAGGTCCTTTCCAACCCCTACCATGTTGGGATTCTGGGATTCTGTCATTTCCAGAGACAGGGCTCTGCCATAAAGAAACATTTTGACTCCACTATCACCTAGAAAAGTTGGACCAGATGATCCTTGTGGTCTCTTCCAACCTGGCATTCCATGGTTCTGTAAAGATGATGAGGAAATGGACACAGCAGAACTCTGGGACTTCTTACCTGATCCTTGAATCAGGAACTGGGCTGCAGGTTTCTCCATCCCTGGGCATGGCATAGCCCCTACTTTGGTCCCCAGCTCTCCACTCATTGTGAGCTGGATTTGGCCTCTGACTCCCATGTGGGGCATGGATGCTGGCCTGGCTCCCATTCATAGAATCAGAGAATAGAATCAACCAGGTTGGAAGAGACCTCCAAGATCATCCAGTCCAACCTAGCACCCAGCCCCATCCAATCAACCAGACCATGGCACTAAGTGCCTCATCCAGGCTTTGCTTGAACACCTCCAGGGACGGCGACTCCACCACCTCCCTGGGCAGCCCATTCCAATGCCAATCACTCTCTCTGCCAACAACTTCCTCCTAACATCCAGCCTAGACCTCCCCTGGCACAACTTGAGGCTGTGTCCCCTTGTTCTGTTGCTGCTTGCCTTGCAGAAGAGCCCAACCCCACCTGGCTGCAGCCTCCCTTCAGGTAGTTGTAGACAGCAATGAGGTCTGCCCTGAGCCTCCTCTTCTGCAGGCTGCACATCCCCAGCTCCCTCAGCCTCTCCTCACAGGGCTGTGTTCCAGGCCCCTCACCAGCTTTGTCACCCTTCTCATGATATGCTCCAGTATCTCAATATCTCATTCCTTCTGGCTGAGGATGAAAAGCATCACTTGGGTTTCCATTGCTTTTATGGAAGAGTTTCACTTGGATTTATGGAAGAGACTTGCACCAATTTCACTTACTTTTATGCCCTACCCAGCCTGGCACTCACTTTAGGAAAAAAATCCCCACCCAACATTTGGTTTCCATTGTTCCTTTTTTTTTTGTTGTTTGTTTGTTTTCACAAGGGCTTGAGGTTCTCCTGGAGTCCTCCCAGTGCCTCTTGTTTTCCAGTCAGGTGTTTTCCAACCCTGATACCATCACCTTGTTTGCTCCAAGCTCACCTGCACAAACACGTTCCCAACCCAAGGGGCCAAGGTTCAAGAGTTGAACCTGGTGTGTGTGTGTGTGTCTCAGCCAAACCCTTCTAATTGCCTCTTTTTTCTCTATCCACAGATAATAGCTGGACATTTAAGCAAATTACCTCAAATAAAAGGAGAGAAAAAAAATAGAGAGACACAGACACACACACACACAATAATTACACTGTTTGTTCTCACTCCTTTCATTGCTGGAATTATGCTTTGTTTGCCCAAAGTTAAACATCCACCAGAACCTTCAGGTGCTGCTTGTCTGCTCCTTTGCGTTGTTGGGTTTTGGTTTTGTCGGGGTTTTTTTTTGGTTTGGTGGTTTGGGTTTGGTTTGGGTTTTTTTGGTTTGGTTGTTTGGGTTTGGTTTGGGTTTTTTTGGTTTGGTTGTTTGGGTTTGGTTTGGGTTTTTTTGGTTTGGTTGTTTGGGTTTGGTTTGGGTTTTTTTGGTTTGGTTGTTTGGGTTTGGTTTGGGTTTTTTTGGTTTGGTTGTTTGGGTTTGGTTTGGGTTTTATTTTTACTGTTGAAAAAAAAAAACCCAACAAACCAGCAAGTAAAAAGTTTAGGCAAATATTAGGTTTGGCTGAGTTTTGTCGTTTGGAGCGGGGAAAACCATCGTGGGGGGGGGAAGGGTATTGATTGACAGACGGTGCCCCCCAAATGTTTAGAAAAGCCCTGTCCTGGATTGGATTCTGTCGAGGTGTTTGGAGCAAACAAACCCCCTAATACAAACCAAACAGAGTTATTGGAGGAAGGCCCCGCCTCGTGTTAGCACAGCAAACTGAAGGCTGTGCAAACAGCTTAAAAAGAATCTGGCCACCTTCATCTAACCTTTGATGTAGGTATTGATCCTTCTGAAGGTGCCACACACACACACACACAGAGACAGAGGGAAAGAAAAGGGAGGGGAGGGGAAAAAAAAAAAAAAAAAAAAAGTTTCCACCGGGAAGGAATTTAAGGGNCAGGTAGATTGCTGGAGCAGGCTGCCCAGAGAGACGATGAGCCAGGGGTGGTCTAGGCTGGATGTTAGGAGGAAGTTGTTGCCAGAGAGAGTGATTGGCATTGGAATGGGCAGCCCAGGGAGGTGGTGGAGTCACCATTCCCGGAGGTGTTCAAGCAAAGCCTGGATGAGGCACTTAGTGCCATGGTCTGGTTGATTGGACAGAGCTGGGTGCTAGGTTGGACTGGATGAGCTTGGAGGCCTCTTCCAACCTGGTTGATTCTATGATTCTTGTCAGTGATGCCCAGCAACAGGACAAGGGGCAACATGCACAAACTGGAAGCCAGGAGGTTCCAGATGAAGAGAAGGAGAAACTTCTTTGGTGTGAAGGTGCTGGAGCCCTGGAGCAGGCTGCTCAGAGAGGTTGTGGAGCCTCCTTCTCTGCAGAGATTCCAAACCCACCTGGCCACTGTGATCCTGGGCAAGCTGCTGTGGGTGCCTCTGCTTTAGCAGGGGTTTGGATGATCTCCAGAAGTCTCTTCCAATCCCTATCACTTTGTGAGCTGGGGCTGCTGCCTTAAGAGCTGCTGCCACAAGGATGTCCTAGTGGGGTGAAACACAGGCATGTACTAATATGGTGGCCCATGGGTACATTAATGTGGTGACACATGGAAGTGCTAATGGGGTGGCACAAGGATATGTGTTAATGGGGTGGTACAAGGATATGTGTTAATGGGGTGGCTCAAGGATGTGCCATTGGGGTGGCACCTGAATATGCTAACGAGGTGGCACACGGAGGGATTAGCATGGCTGATTGTGGATGCGCTAATGGGGTGGCACAGGGATGTGATAATGGGATGGCACCTGGATGTGCTAACAAGGCACTGATGGAGAGGCCCATGGATGGACTGGTGAGGTGGCACAAAGATGTGCTAATAGGCAGGCACAGGAGTGCACTAACAGGGTGACCCTTGGATCACTAACAAGGTGGCACAACCTGGGCCACATCCAGCTCTCAGAGGCTTTTCTGCTGGTCCAGCAGCACCCTCCAGTGCAGATTGGGCAGTGCCTTCTCACAGGACACGTGGAGCCATGGCAGTTGGCACCATCCTGTGGCACTTCCCAGCTGGGTTGTGCAGCTGGGCTGCGATGCCTTATGGACACCCCCACACCCTCCTTCCATCTCTCCATGACATTTGCCAAATTGCCTGAGATAACCACCCTGACCACAGACCGAGCTGGAGGCCTGGTATGGGTTTGGCACAACCACCCACAGAATTGTTTCAGTTGGAAAAGACCTCTCAGATGATCAAGTCCAAACATCGACTGATCCACCACCACCATGGCCATTCAAACACGCCCCAAAGTGCCACGTCTACATCACCACCTCCCTGGACAGACTGTTCCAATGTTTCACCACTCTTCAAGTGAAGAAACTTCTTCTAGTATCTACCCTAAACCTTCCCCAGTACAACTTGAGACATCATCTGATACTAAGGAGAAAAGACCAACCTCCACCTGGCTCCAACCTTCTTTCAGGGAGCTGTAGAGAGCCAGAAGGTCTCCTCTCAGCCTCCTTTGCTCCAGGTTGAACCATCCCAGGTCCCTCAGCTGCTCCTCACCAGACCTGTTCTCCAGATCCGTCACTCCAGCATCTCATTATCCTTCGTGGATTGAGGTGCCCAAAACAGAGACCAGGATTAGAGAGGTACAGCCTCACTGGAGTCCAGTACAGGGGGACAATCCTTGCCCTGGTCCTGCTTGCCACACTGTGGCTGATCCAAACCAGGCTGCTGGTGGCCTTCTTGGCCAGCTGGGCACACACTGGCTCATCTTCAGCCACTGACCAATGCCCTCCAGTTCCTTTTCCACCGGGCAGTATCCAGCCACTCTGCCCCTAGCCTGGAGCATTCACAGGGTTGTTATGACCCAAGTGCAGGACTCAGCACTTGGTCTCATTGAATCTCATCCCATTGGCCTCAGTTCATCCAGCCAGCCTGTCCAGATCCCTCTGCAGAGCCTTCCTACCCTCCAGCAGACCAACAGAGTCACAGCATTAACCAGGTTGGAAAAGACCTCTGAGATCATCGAGTCCAACCTATCACCTAACACCTTCTCATTAACTAAACCATGGCACTGAGTGCCTCATCCAACCTCCTCTTACCTCCAGGGCCGGCGACTCCACCACCTCCCACCCAATCCAGCGTCGTTTGCAAACCTCTTGGGGGCGCTGCCAGTGCCCCGCCGGCGGCAAGCAGAGCTCCAGCGCCACACACCAGGCTCTGCGGCACGGGACGCGCGTTGGATCTGCCCCTGTGACTCCCCTGCCGCGCGGTGTGGAGGGGGCTCCGCAGTGACCATTCGTGCGTCCAGGCACCATCTGCGGTGACAATTAGCAGCAGCGCACGTGTCACCAAGGTAACGACAGCCACAAATTGGCCGTGTGATTGCAGGGGCATTTGACACCAGGGATATTGTCATGGTTGTTGTTTATTCTCTCATGGTTCGGAGGGGTTTGGATCAGAGGTTTGGGGGTTTGGGTTTTGTTTTAAGGTTGGCTCTCCGAAATCTAAACTAAACTCTCGGTTACGCTTTAAATCCTCTGCCCATCTGGCTCCACATGCAAACAAGGACTGTTTATAGTGCAAGATATCAAGCAGAGGCTGCTGAGAGCTGGGTTAATCATTGTGAAGGCAGAAGAAACCCAAAGGGCTGGGTTGGTGCCCATGTGTTGACCCACCACACACAGTAACTGATGATAGGGTTTGGACACCAACGGGTAACCACCAGCTTTTTGTTTTTGTTGGTGGGGTTTGTTTTTTGCTTCAGAAGAACCTGCTAATAAAAATTACAGTGTACACATCGGAAGAACCTCTCTGATGAATCATTGCTGCAGGAAAAGTGGAGAGATGGACTTAAATAAAGCCCTGATTAATTATTAAACCTGAGTGGAGTACGTTCCCAACTGCACAGGCCCAGAGCTCGCGGTGTGCCAAGCCTTGCCCCCATCTTGAGAAGGTTTCCATGCTCAGAGCTTTGCCCACCCTCTGCTCCTCTGGATATGCACTTGGTGCCATGGTCTAGCCTTGAGCTCTGTGGTAAAGGGTTGGACTTGATGATCTGTGAGGTCTCTTCCAACCTTGGTGATACTGTGAGACTGTGATACTCTCATGGGTCACATCCAGCTCCCTGAAATCAGAGAATCACAGAATTGTTTGGGTTGGAAAAGACCTTGAAGATCAGGGAGCCCAACCTTCAACCCAGCATTTCCAGGTCACCGCCAAACCGTGGCCCTCGGCACCACATCTCCCTGGCTTTGCGTGATGGTTTGGGTGTTACTCGTCCCTGGACAGGGCTGGGTGCTAGGTTGGACTGGATGAGCTTGGAGGTCTCTTCCAACCCGGTTGATTCTGTGATTCTATGCCAGCAGAGCTGCTGCAGAGTGATGGACAAGGTCATCCTTGTCGCTTCCCCTCCTGCTGCTGAGGCTCTGCACATTGGCTCAGGAAGTGTCTCTCTGTTCTTTGCTGGCCCAGCAGAAGAGCAGAGCATGCAGAGTAATCAGAAGAGCCATTAGCACTGCCAGCTCTTCAGAAAAATTAGCATTATTCTTTAATGCCTGCCTCTACTTAGGTGGCACTCAGCAACGCAGTTGGGTTGCTCCAGTCATAGCAGCTTGTGAAGCCAACCAGAAAGCAAAATGTTGCTGGAAGGAAGCCCAATAACACATCTCCCCACACACACACTCACTATCTCCTTCAGCAACAGGAGCTAAGGACAAGATGATTTGCTCTTAGGGCACCAGCGAGGTGTTTTGTCATGTGCTGGGGCTGGATCTTGAATGATCTAAAGCGTTCAAGCTTTGTTCCTCTCAGGAAATTACTTTCTGGGAGCTTCAAACCAAAAAGTGATAGAAGTTCTTGAGCCAAACTGCTGGAAACAGAGGAGTGTTTATCAGAACCATAGCTGGGAGGAGAAGTGTGAAGCAACAGCCAGAAGTGTCATGCTCCTCAGAGCATGGGCACATCTTCCCAACGCCTCTGGTGAAACCCTACGGCGAGCCCAAGTCATCATGAAACAGCCAAGAGAGATTAGGGATGTGTCACTGTGTCACAATGTGTCATTGGTTCCAGTCATTGGTTCCACTGGACTCCATCACTGCCCTGGGCAGCCTGGGGCAGGCCTTAACAACTCTTTTAGGGTTCCTCATGCCCAGCCTAAATCTCGCTTGGGGCAACTTGAGGCCATTTCCTGTTGTCTTATGAATCGTCATTGGGTGAAGACACCAACTGCCACCTGGCCCCAGCCTCCTTTCAGGGAGCTGTAGAGAGCCAGAAGGTCTCCCCTCAGCCTCCTTTTCTGCAGGCTGAAGAACCCCAGGTCCCTCAGATCTTCCTCATAAAACTTGTTCTCAAGACCGCTCAGCAGCTTTGTTACCCTTTGCTGGACATGCTGCAGATGTGCTCTCCATGATGACACACCATCAGAGAGCAGAACATCTGGATGATGTGCCAAGAACCCACATGCCTGTTGCTGGTGCCAGAATCCAAAGCTCAGTGCTCCCTTACCTACAATTCTTGGTGCTGATCCATTTCATGGGTGCCACTGGGTCCCATCCAACACAGCTTGGCAAGGTCTCTTCTACCTAGAATCAGGTGATAGAAAGAGAGGAAATAGAATCATAGAATGGTTGGAAGGCACCTCAAAGCTCAGCCAGTTTGAACCCTCAGCCATAGGCAGGGACACCTCCCACTAGAACAGGTCACTCAAGGCCTCATCCAACCTGGCCTTGAACACCTCCAGGGAAGAAGCAGCCACAGCCTCCCTGGGCAACCTGTTCCAGTGTCTCACCACCCTCACTGGAAAGAACTTCTTCTTACCATACAGTTTAAATCTCCCCCCTGCCAATTTAAACCCATTACTCCTCACCCTGTCATTACAAGACCAGGTGAGATTTAGGTTGGACATTGCACACTGTGTCCAGTTCTGGGCTGCTCAGTTTAAGAGAGAGGCTGAGATACTGGAACGTGTCCACAGAAGGGCAATGAAGCAGGTGAGGGGCCTGGAGCACAGCCCTGTGAGGAGAGGCTGAGGGAGCTGGGGATGTGCAGCCTGCAGAAGAGGAGGCTCAGGGCAGACCTCATTGCTGTCTGCAGCTACCTGAAGGGAGATTGTAGCCAGGTGGGGTTGGTCTCTTCTGCCAGGCAAGCAGCAACAGAAGAAGGGGACACAGCCTCAAGTTGTGCCAGGGGAGGTCTAGGCTGGATGTTAGGAGGAAGTTGTTGGCAGAGACATTGGCATTGGAATGGGCTGCCCAGGGAGGTGGTGGAGCCACCATCCCTGGAGGTATTCAAGCAAAGCCTGGCTGAGGCACTTAGTGCCATGGTCTGTTTGATTGGATAGGGCTGGGTGCTAGGTTGGACTGGATGATCTTGGAGGTCTCTTCCAACCTGGTTGCTGCTATGATTAGAAGAAATTCTTTCACTTCAGGAGTGGTCAGGCTGCCCAGGGAGGTGGTGGAGTCACCATCCCTGGAAGGGGTTCAAGAAACCTGTGGCCATGGCTCTTTGGGACATAGTTTAATGGCCATGATGGTGTTGGGCTGGTGGTTGGACTCAATGATCTTAGAAGCCTTTCCCCACCATAACAATTGGAGCAATGCAAGGATCCATCCCTTCCCCCACACTTCCCAAGGCTCATTTCATCCAGCACAGCGCACGCCCCAACGCCTGGGCACGCCACAGGCCATCCCAACACCAGGCTGAGCTTTTTAAGTCACATCTCTACTTTGGTTCTGTTTTATTGAGGGATGGATATATTTTTTTGGCCTTACTTCATGTCACAGATCCAAACACTTAGCATCCCTTTTTGTTGCTCCCTATTAGCAGGAGCACATCAGTTTGGTTTTTTTTCTGAAGGGATTCTCTTAATGATGCATATTTATGAGCTGAGGCTGGATCAAGGATTCTGAGATTTAAAAGATGCAATTATCTTGAAGGGGGGGGTGGGGGGGGGGAAAGCAAGTTTTGGCTTTATTTTCCTCCTAATGAAAATGCTGTTTTCAAGCAACCTAATTGGCTTGCCACTCATTTTGTTCACTCTCCTGCTCATTACCTCTCCTGCTTCTTCTGTTTTCTTGGGTTTATTTTTTTTCCCCCTTCTTCTTCTTCTTCTTCTTCACAAGCAAATTTGAAAGCAGTTTAGTTGCTCCAGCTTTAAATATTTGTGCCTCCAAGGAATTGTTTTACTAGGAAGGGGGAGAGGAAAGAAGTGGGTTGGGTTTGGGAGGCTTTTGGGTTTGGTTGGGTTTTATTGGGAGGGCATACAATAAAAATAATGCTTCTCAAACGCTANAAAACCAAAACCCACCCAAACCCACCCTGAATGTGAGATTAAAAGAGAATAAATAAATAAATAAAGGAGGAAGAAAGTCTTTGATAGAAGCTGCTGCCACAGAAGATAACGTGAGCTGGGTTCCAGTCTGAAGCACAGGCTGGCTAATTAATATTGTGAATTCAGCCAGAAACGGGACTGTTGCTGAGATAAAAGGCACTGCAAAGGGGTGAGGAGGGGATATGAAGAGCTTTGGGGCTGCAGCTCTCTCTCCTGCTTACACGTCAGAGAATCCAAGGGGGTAGTGGAATGCTGGAGTGGAAGTGGTGGTTGAGGCCCCAAACCTGGAGATATTCAAGGTGAGGAACGCTGGAGTTGTTCCACCACCAACAACCACGAGGCCCCAAACCTGGAGATATTCAAGGTGAGGAACGCTGGAGTGGTTCCACCACCAACAACCACGAGGCCCCAAACCTGGAGATATTCAAGGTGAGGAACCCTGGAGTGGTTTCACCACCAACCACCACAAGGCCCCAAACCTGGAGATATTCAAGGTGAGGAATGCTGGAGTGGTCCCACCACCAACCACCACCGAGGCAGAGGTCAAGGCCCCAAACCTGGAGATATTCAAGGTGAGGAACACTGTAGTGGTTCCACTGCCACCAAGGTGGTGGTTGAGACCCCAAACCTGGAGATATTCAACATGATGCTCAACAGGACTCTGGGCAACCTGATCTAGTTGAAGATGTCCCTGCTGACTGCAGAAGGGGTTGGACTGAATGACCTTTGGAGGTCCCTTCTAACCCAAGCCACTCTATGATTCTGTGATCACAGAATTGTTTGAGTTGGAAAAGACTTCTGAGATCATTAAGTCCAACCATCAATGCAACACCACCATGGCCATCAAACTATATCCCCAAGGGCTGTGTTGACAGACGCCAAGATGCTAGAGTGCCACAGTCACTGGGTGCATCTAGAGAACCCCAGACTGCGATTTACAGGCACTGATGGTCACACAAACACTGAAGATGTAAAAGACCAATCCTTGACCCAGCACTGCCAGGTCACCACTAAACCATGTACTTCAGCACCCTGTCTCCCCATATTTGAAGCCCCTCCATGGATGAGGACCCCACCACTGCCCTGGGCAGCCTAGGCCAGGCCTTAACAACCGCTTCCAACCTTGGGGAAGATGAAAGTTTCCCAAAGTTCCTCAAGGATAAAGCTTGTAGTGATGTGTGTCTCTGCTCCTGAGGAAAAAGTGACAGGTCAAGACAAGACTGGATGAAGCACTTAGTGCCATGGTCTAGTTGATTGGACAGGGCTGGGGACTGAATGAGTTTGGAGGTCTCTTCCAATCTGGTTGATTCTATGATTCTATGACAAGAGAAAGCGACCTCAAGTTGCACATAGGGAGGTTTAGGTTGGAGATCAGGAAAAAATTCCTTCCCCAGAGAATGGTCAGGCATTGGAACAGGCTGCCCAGGCAGGTGCTGGAGTCACCATCCCTGGAGGGGTTCAGGAAACCTGTGGATGTGGCACCTGGGGATGTGATTCAGCAGTCATGGTGGTGTTGGGTTGCTGATCGGCCTCGATGACCTCAGAGGGCTTTTCCAAACACAATCCAAGGTGCCTACTTTTTTGAACAGCTCCATGCATTGTACCAACAGCAAGAGATGACAGAGAGATGAAAATAGAACAGGGGATGAGTTCCTCCTCTCCACCAAAAGCAGCGAGGACAGTGAGACCCCAGCGAAGAGCCTTCTCCTGCTCCGAGAGGGTTGTCTCCCAGGCAGAGCACAGAGCGAGCTGCCGATGGGAATTGCCAGGAAGTCCTACTTGTTGTGGAGGCTTGGAGATGGGAAAGGAAGAGCTGATTGGAAGGCACATCCCTGGCCTAGGACCAAGGCTTTTCCAACTTCAGTCATTCTGTGATTGTTCCAGAGCAGGGCATCCTACATCTCACCTACCTCAAGACCCAGCCTCTCTGCCCTAGCTACGCACAGCAGCATTCCTGGTGGGAGCCCTGTCCACAACAGAAAACCCAAAGCAATTCATTTTAATTTGATTTTTCCAGAAGGATTCTAGGAAATGTTTTCAATCAGGGAGTAAATTCAGTTTGTAATAAAATATTCCATAAATATTTACACCAGCCCTGGCTTTACTTTAAAAGGAAGGAGGTTTTTTTTCCCCCCCTCTCTCCTCCTGCACACATTGCCAAAGCAGTTAGCTGGCAGGGTGGAGAAAAAACAAGCTCAGACAGTCACTTTTTCCCTTAGCACATCCATCACCAAGCCATCAGCAGGTTCACTTTTCCTAGGTTTCCCCCAAATTCCTTCATTTCCCCTCCTCCCAAAAAGATTCCATCTGTATCCCAAGGATGTGGTCACTCAGGTAAGGAAGGGACAGCAGCACTGCAGAACAAATTAAAGGAAGAGGTTGGGTGTGATGAGGAGGTTTTGGGATGGAGGGGGAGATTGAGGGTGAGGAGATTTGGGATATGAAGGAGGAGGTTGGGGATGGAGGAGATGGTTTTGGATAGAGTGGGATATTTGGAATAGAGGAGGAGGTTTGGGATGAAGGAAGAGGTTAAGGATGGGAGAGGAAGTTGGGGGTAGAGGAGGAGGCATGGGGTGGAGGAGTAGGCCAGGGCTAAGGAGGAAGTTTGGATTAAGGAGGAAGTTTGGGATCGAGGAGGAGGTTGAGAATAGAGGATGAGGTTGGGGATGGAGGAGGTTGGGGATGAAGGAGGAGGTTGAGGATGAAAGAGCAGGTTGAGGATGGAGGAGGTTGGAGATGGAGAAGGAGGTTGGAGGTAAGGAGGAAGTTTGAGATATAGAAGAGGCAGTTTGGGATAGAGGAGGAAGTTGAGAACAGAGGATGAGGTTGGGGATGAGGGAGGAGGTTGAGGATGGAGAAGGATTTGGGAGTAGAGGAGATGGCATGGGGTGGAGGAGTAGGCCAGAGTTAAAGAGGAAGTTTGGGATAGAGGAGGAGGTTGAGAATAGAGGATGGGGTTGGGGATGGAGGAGGTTGGGTATGAAGGAGGAGGTTGAGGATGGAGGAGGTTGAGGATGGAGGAGGAGGTTGGAGGTAAGGAGGAAGTTTGGGATAGAGGAGGAGGTTGGGGATAGAGGAGGAGGTTGGGAGGGGTGGGTGAGGAGGAGGGGAGGGAAAACCATCTTCAAAGCTGCAGCACATTAAAAGGAATTTATGAGATGTGTTGTGTGGGCAGGATGCCAGCTAAATTTAATATGGATCTATATACAAAGAAACTGTCTGGTTACACAGAGTGAATATTTAATCATGCGTGGATCAAGCAATTTCACAGAAGTAATTAAAAGCAGGCTTTGTTTATTGCCCCAAAATTATAGCTACCCTATTGACCTGGTGCTGGAGTTCTCTTGCCATATTGAACATGTTACCTGCTGATATTAGGTTATTAAATGGGGATTAAGACTCTTCCCCCACCACCACCTCCCCTCCCTTTGCAGATAAGAGCTCTTAAGCTATCTTGTCTGTTTGTGCACAGAGGAGGATGAGGAGGGAGAGGGAAAAAAGCCCCTCAGTGGAAAAAAAATACAACAAACCAAGGCTGCATGAATTAGAAGGGTTATGAAAACAGCCCTGCCTCCGACAGGGAGGCTGGAAATGCTGAATCAATTAAATCCTCAATGGATTAATTTGCTCCCCGGGGGAGATGAGCATCCAGCAACATGGACAGTGGGACTGAGGCACCCTCAGCAAGTTTGCCTAGGACAGCAAGCTGTGTGCTCCAGCTGGCACGCTGGAGGACAGGGGTGCCATCCAGGGGGATGTGGAGAGGTTGGAGAGGTGGGTCCATGCCAAACTCATGAAGTTCAACAAGGCCAAGTGCAAGGTCCTGCACCCAGGTGGGGGCAATCCCCAAGCACAAAGATAAGCTGGGCAGAGAATGGCTTGATATTGATCTTGAGGAGAAGGACTTGGGAGTGTTGGTTGGTGAGAAACTCGATGTGAGCTGGCAGTGGTCTCTGGCAGCCCAGAAGGCAGCTGTGTGCGAGGCTGCATCAAGAGAAGTGTGAGCAGCAGGACGAGGGAGGTGGCTCTACCTCTCTGCTCAGCTCTGCTGAGACCCCAACTGCAGCACTGCATCCAGTTGTGGAGTTGCCAGCCTAAGATGAACAAGGAGCTGCTGGAGAGGGTCCAGAGGAGGCCACGATGATCAGATGGCTGGAAAACCTCCCCTACAGAGACAGGACATGAGGGTCGGGGCTGTTCAGCATGGAGAAGAGAAGGTTCCAGGGAGACCTTAGGAGCAGCCTTCCAGAACCTGAAGGAGTCTCCGGGAGTGCTGGGGAGGGAGTTTTCACAAGGACTTGCAGTGATAAGACAAGGAAGAATGGATTGAAGCTTGAGGTTGGTAAATTCATACAGGAGATTAGGAAGAAACTCTTTCCAGTGAGGATGGAGAGACACCAGAACGGGTTGCCTGGGAAGGTTGTGGATGCCAGGCTGGATGGGGCCCTGAACAGCTTGGTCTAGTAGAAGGTGTCCATACCTATGGTGGGTTGCTTGAAACTAGATGATCTTCAAGACCCCTTCCAATCCAAACCATTCTATGAACCTATGAATCAGCTCTCAGAGCCTACACTGCCAGCCACATGGAGCTTCCCAGCCTCTTGCGACACAACGAACCTCTTCCCATCTCCTCGTAACCACCTCCTCCCCTCTGACAAGCTATTAGCAGATGAGGATATGACTATTTTACTCTTCATTTGCATAACTACGAGCACCAGAGCAAATTGCCACTTGGTGAGGAAACAAACCTGATGGATGGAAGCTGACTGCGTCTCCTTGCATTATGATTATTTACAGTCCAGCAGCTCCCGGACCCGCGGAACAGCTCCCTAGGACAATAAAGAGCTGCGGCACTTCCCAGTGCCTGCAAGAGTTCATGGAACAGGATAAAAGCCAGGGGTGATGACATTTATAAGGACTAAGATCTTAAAGACAGGGTAAGGGGAAAATTAATATTTGTGTGGATGAAGGGTTTGAGTCAAACTCTAATAAAAAAGAGGGAATTCAAGCCAAAAGCTGCTTGGATGGAGGAGGAAGAAAGTTCATGCTCTTGATGTGGCCCTGCCCATGCCAGGGGGGTTGGAACTGGATGATTTTTAAGGTCCTTTGCAACCTGAACTATTCTATGAACTGTGATTCTATGACTAAGGGCAGAAAGGCTGCCCAGAGAGGTTGAGGCCCCATCCCTGGAGATATCCAAAGCGAGGCTCACCAGGGCTCTGGGCAACCTGACTATGATTCCATGATTTTATGACTTCATGATTCTATGACTCTGTGATTCCATGATTCCATCATTCCATGACTCCATCATTTCATGACTCCATTATTCCATGACTCCCTCATTCTCTGCTTCCATGACTCCATGATTCTACAATTCTATTACTATGAGTCCATGATTCTGTGACTCTATGATTCTATGATTCCATGACTCTGTGATTCTATGATTCTGTGATTCTATGACTCCATGATTCTATGACTCCATGATTCTATGACTCCATGACTCTATGATTCCATGACTCTATGATTCTGTCACTCCATGATTCCATGATTCTGATATCCCTGCCCATGCCAGGGGTATGCATGTATGACTCCATGACTCTATGATTCCATGATTCTGTGATTCTGTGACTCTATGATTCCATGACTCTATGATTCTGTGACTGTGTGGTTCTATGACTCCATGACTCCATGATTCCATGATTCTATGATTCATTGACTCTGTGATTCTATGATTCTGTGACTCCATGACTCTATGATTCCATGATTCTGTGATTCTGTGACTTTATGACTCCACAATTCTAAGATTCCATGACTCTGTGATTCTGTGACTCCATGATTCCATGATTCTATGATTCATTGACTCTGATTCTATGATTCTGTGACTCAATGACTCTATGATTCCATGATTCTGTGAGTCCATGATTCCATTATTCTATGATTCATTGACTCTGTGATTCTGTGACTCTGTGATTCTGATTCCATGACTCCATGATTCCATGATTCTGTGACTCCATGATTCCATGACTGTGTGATTCTATGATTCTGTGACTCCATGACTCCATGATTCCACGACTCTATGATTCTGTGACTCTGTGATTCTATGATTCTATGATTCCATGACTCCATGATTCCATGATTCTGTGACTCTGTGATTCCATGACTGTGTGATTCTATGATTCTGTGACTCCATGCCTCCATGATTCCATGACTCTATGATTCTGTTACTCCATAACTCTGTGATTCCATGATTCTGTGATTCTGTGACTCCACGATTCCATGATTCTGTGATTCTATGGTCCTGTGACTCCATGATTCTGTGATGCCTCCATGATTCCATGATTCTATGATTCCATGACTCTGCGATTCTATGATTCTCTTCTGATTCCATGATTCTGTGCTTCCATGATCCCCCCCAGGGCAGAGGGAGTATCCTGCAGGAGTACCCTCGCAGGCTGAGCCTTAGCTGACACGCAGGTAGTTATCTTGTCTATCCCACGTGTTAACATCCACTAATCTGTGCCTATGAAAGGGAACTGAAACCACAGAGCGTAATTAAGATGTGAATCCTGATGTGTGCGAAGAAGGGAGGGTAGGGAGGGGGGTAGGACTGGGGACAGGGGGAAACACAGCCTCTCAAGGTCAAAAAACAAACCTAGACAAAAGTGTTATCTCCAGCCTTGCACAGCTGATTGCATCATCTGCATATGAAATGAAATCTAATTAATATTTGCCATGCACAGACTGTTGCTGAACTCCCCTCACCACCACCACCACCACCTCCAGCCCTCCCTCCTCCCCAACCCCCCTCAATGCCCTCCCCTCTTCATTAATCTCCTAGTAACAGCCAGAAAGTTGCATGTGGGTAATAAAATACCAGAAAGCCTCTCCAGTGATCTGTGTTGGAGATAAATCTCTGTTCTTGTCAGCAAGCCTTGAAGGCAGAAACTGTAACTTCCCTGGGAGTCAGCGACCTAGCTTGCAACAATTTGCTTAATTAGGAGAAAACAATATTTTTAACTAAATTGGGTGGCTAATGTAGATCATTAGAATCTGCCAAGGAAGTGGATTTGCCCTTATCTACCATGCCAAGAAGACAGCTGAACGTTTTATTTACCCAGAAAGGATCCCTCAGCCCTTTGGTAAAGAGGAGGAGAGACAAATTATACCTTCGCCTTAATGCTTGATGAGCTTCTCACTGCCTGGCTGGAGGCCTCTGAGGTCTTACTTCTCCAAGACATAAAACAATGATTTGTCCCAGGTATCTTTTTTCATCAAGCCCATAAAACCTTCCAGTTGATGGTAATGGAGGAAGAGTTTACCTCCAATGAGTCCCAGGCAAGCTTAGACCAAGGGTATGCCAAGTACCCATTAAACAATAAGACATAGCAGGGCGTGTGTTGGAGGGCAATCAAGACACAGCTAGTTGGGTGAGAGTGATGATGCTGTGCATCACAGAACCACAGAATCAACCAGGTTGGAAGAGACCTCCAAGTTCATCCAGTCCAACCCAGCAACCAGCCCTGTCCAATCAACCAGACCATGGCACTAAGTGCCTTTAAGATCAAGTCCAACCATTCTCTAATGCTACCAAGGCTGGTGCTAAACCATGTCCCCCAGCACCACATCTCTGCCTCTTTAAACAGCCTCCAGGGATGGGGGATTCAACCACCACAGCCCAAGCAGTGAGGACCTGACTGCTGCTCCACTCAGAAGTGTCCCTCCAAAGGACATCTCCCTGCAGTGTGTTTTTAAGAGTGGTGACAAACTGTTCATAGAAACAGAATCCCTTTGGTTGGAAAAGACCTTTCAGATCATCCAGTCCAACCACTCTCTAACTCTACCAAGGCTGGTGCTAAACCATGTCCCTCAGCACCACATCTCTGCCTCTTTTAAACTCCTCTAGGGATGGAGATTCAATCACCTCCCAGGCAAGCCTATTCCTGTGTTTGAGAACCCTTTCAGTGAAGGGGTTCTTTTTAATGTTCAACCTAAACCTTCCCTGCTGCAACTTGAGGCCATTTCTTCTCATCCTATCACTTATTCTTGGGGAGAAAATACTGACACCCACCTGGCTTCAGCCTCCTTTCAGGGAGTTGTAGAGAACAGTACCCAAATCCCACCCCGGTGCATCATTTTTGGTGCCCACCTTTGGGCAGCAAGCAAAAGCAGGGCTGGTTGCATGCCAAAGAGAATCCCCATGATGTATATTCGAGGATGAATTTGTATCCAGTCCTGCTCCAGCCTCAGTTTTCAAGCCCTCAGCCTTGCAGACACCAGTAGGCAGAGCAGCACAGCTCAAGCAGACCTTGCCCTTATCACCAGTGGTGCTCACATGATCAGCTCCAGGATGGAGCCAAGAGGGTCAAGGACAAGTCCTGTTCCCAAAGCTGGTGTCAAAACTCTGCTGGGAATGGATAGAGTGGGAAAGTGAGTTGCTCTCTCTGCCCAGAGCAAAGCAATCTACAGTGAGAATATCCTACCAGCAACCTGCATGCTGTGTGTGACCACTGGGGAAGGTGCTTTGGGGTCCAACAGGAAGCTGCAAAGGGCTTGCAGGAAAGAAAATGGAGTTATCATCGAATCATGGAGTGCTTTGGGTTGGAAGAGGCCTTTAAGGGTCATCTAGAGCAACCCCCTGCAGTCAGCAGGGACAGCTGCAACTAGGGCAGGGTGCTCAGAGCCACAAACAGCCTGGCCTGCAATGGCTCCAGGCATGGGGCATCTCCCACCTCTCTGGGCAACCTGGAAGAGGGTCTCATTACCCTTAGGGTCAAACATGACTCATTTCTCTCCAGTCTGGATCTCCCTCTTTTAGTTCAGACCATCACCCCTTATCCTGTCACAACAGGCCCTGCTCAAAAGTCTGTCCCCAGCTTTCTGATCAGCACCTCTGAGCACTGAAAGGCCATCAGAGGTTTTCCCTGGAGCCTTCTCTTCTCCAGGCTGAACAACCCCAACCCCTCACAGCAGAGGGCTTCCACACCTACAGCCCTGGTGGCTCAAAGCCTCATCGCTGTTGCAGAGCCTCACTTAAAAACAACACAATGATCTTCAGAGGCTGGGTAGAGACAAAATGAAGGACTTGCCCTCACAGAGTGGAGATCACATCTCTGCCATCCCATCTGAACTGGCTCAGAGAAGCTGCAGATCATGAAAAGTGAGCACCATGCAGGTGCTCATATTTTTTTAGGACTCTGCATTAAAGACAAATCAGCCTCCTTTGGTCCACCTACCTCATGATCCATCATCCAGCACATCCCAGAAGAGGCATCTGATCACCCCACACAGCAGCCAGGACCTTCCAGGAGGTCCATTTAAAAAAAAGAGGCCAAAATAGGATGAAGAGGAAAGAAAGCACACAAGCTAAGGAGAGTTAGTGGGGAGATAAACCAAAGGGAGACCAGAGGAGGGTTTGTCCTTGTAGATAAGCAGGGCAATCAGGAAGGAAATTGAAAAGGAATTCCTTGGAATACCACGTGCTGCTAATGGGTTCCCTCTGCCCTGGAGAGCAGAGCTTCTCTCCATCTGGATCCAATGGCAGCCTTATTCCAGCACATGGATGTGTCAGAGGCAGCAAACTGCTCCCAACTGCTTTGGGTTAGACAGAAGTGAGCTGGACCAGCAAGAATCCAACTGGAGATTAATCAGAGAGCCACAAAAATGTTTAGGCTGGAAGAGATCTCCAAGATCAGAGTCCAGCCATTAACCCAGCACTGCCAGGTCACCACCAAACCATGGCCCTCAGCACCACATCACCAGGGCTTTGAAACCTCTCTAGGGATGGGGACTCCACCACTGCCCTGGGCAGCCTGGAACAGGCCTTGACAAGGGGAAGAAATTGTTCCTCACGTCCAACCTAAACATTGAGCACTGGTGAGGACACACCTTGGTTCTCAGGTGCAGGTTTGGGCCCCTCACTCCAAGAAGGACATTGAGGGGCTGGAGAAGGCAGAGAGAAGGGCAGCAAAGCTGATAAGGGGTCTGGAGAACAGAGCTGCTGAGAAGCAGCTGAGGGACATGGGGTTGTTGAGCCTGAAGAAAGAGGGGTTGAGGGGAGACCTGGTTCTCTACAAGTCCCTGAAAGGAGGTTGGAGCTAGGTAGGGGCTGGTCTCTTCTCTGAAGGAACATGCAATAGGACAAGAGGAAATGGTCTCAATTTGCCCCAGGGGAGGTTTAGGTTGGAAATGAGAAACAATTTCTTCATGGAAGGGGTTGTCAAAGCCTGTCCCACGCTCCCCAGGGCAGTGGTGGAGTCCCCATCTCTGAAGAGGTTTCAAAGCCATGGAGGTGTGGTGCTGAGGGCCATGGTTTGGTGCTGACCTGGCAGTGCTGGGCTAATGGTTGGACTTGATGATCTCAAAGGTCTCTTTCATCCTAACTGACTCTGCGATGATCCTGTGGTGTGAATGGCTTCTCCCAGCAGGTACCATCCCATAACTGCTTTGACACTCCTGATCAGGGCAAAGCCATGCCTGTTCCAGAGGCAGCAGGCTGGCATTTGCCCAGGAGCAGTGTTCCTAGCAGTGAAATGGCCTTTTTCCAACATGCCATTATTGCTGTTTTATAACCTTGCACAGCAGCCAAAGAATGGATCCGCGGAGCCGCGCTGGCACCAGGGAGGTTAACGTTCTCCTCTTGGCACTGGTGTGTTGATAGCTGTTAAGTGCAGCCTGCTCTTAGGCCAGGGATGTGCCTTCCAATCAGCTCTTCCTTTCCCATCCCAAAGCCTCCACAACAAGTAGGACTTCCTGGCAATTCCCATCGGCAGCTCGCTCTGTGCTCTGCCTGGGAGACAACCCTCTCGGAGCAGGAGAAGGCTCTTCGCTGGGGTCTCACTGTCCTCGCTGCTTTTGGTGGAGAGGAGGAACTCATCCCCTGTTCTATTTTCATCTCTCTGTCATCTCTTGCTGTTGGTACAATGCATGGAGCTGTTCAAAAAAGTAGGCACCTTGGATTGTGTTTGGAAAAGCCCTCTGAGGTCATCGAGGCCGATCAGCAACCCAACACCACCATGACTGCTAAATCACATCCCCAGGTGCCACATCCACAGGTTTCCTGAACCCCTCCAGGGATGGTGACTCCAGCACCTGCCTGGGCAGCCTGTTCCAATGCCTGACCATTCTCTGGGGAAGGAATTTTTTCCTGATCTCCAACCTAAACCTCCCCTGCCACAATTTCAGTCATTCTATCACCTGACAATAGGGAGAGGACACCAACCCCCACCTCACTCCAGTCTCCTTTCAGGGAGTTGTAGAGATGCTGACTACCTCTGGTTCATAAAACACATCCAGAATATTATCAGCCCATCTCTTTTCTTGCTTATTATTTCAAATACACAGAATGAAGGAAAGAACATTCAGGGCTGGATTTTGGGGAGTGAAGGAAGCCCAGTGGAGTCAGGAAGATGAAAGGCATGAGGAGAGATCTGGTTTGGTGAGGAACATCTCATGCTGGTTCCTCTCAGTGGAGGTGAGCAGTCATGATTTCACAGCACCGACTCAGCACAGCAATTCCTCCAACAAGGAGGGGGGAAACATGAAAGCTGTGAGCTGCAAATTGAACTGAAAGTTGGTGGTGGCCCAGAAGCTGGTTTACCATCGTTAGGCTGTGATGGATGACTCCCACAACTAACAAACAAGCATCCAAACTCCTGTGCCACACTGACATCTTATGGAAGGAGAATTTGTTACAAGCACGGAGCTGCAGGAGATGGTGAAATGCCTGAGAAGGGCAGGTCTGCAGCATAAAGACCCACATTTTGTGCCCCACCTTGCTCTCACAGAGACCTTCTTCTTTGTGGTGCAAGCTGTACAAAACTCGATGCCATTTCTCTGCAGCTACATCATAGAACAGAACCGTTTCTGGTGGCCATGGTGATGCTAGGTTAATGGTTTGACTCGATCTTACAGGTCTTTTCCAACCAAAAAGATTCTATGAGTCTATGGTTCTATGGATCACCAAATCCAGACATTAACCTTGAACATCATCAAGTCAAACCATCAGCCTTTAAGGCCATTCAAGTCCAACTATCTGCCTTTAAGACCATTCAAGTCCAACCATCAGCCTTTAAGATCATTCAAGTCCAACTATTTGCCTTTTAAGATCATGAAGTCCATCAGCCTTTAAGACCATCAAGTCCAACCATCAGCCTTTAAGATCATTCAAGTCCAACCATTAGCCTTTTAAGACCATCAAGTCCAACCATCGACCTTTAAGTCCATTCAAGTCCAACCATCAGCCTTTAGGACCATCAAGTCCAACCATCAGCCTTTAAGTCCATTCAAGTCCAACCATCAGCCATTTAAGACCATCAAGTCCAACCATCAACCTTTAAGATCATTCAAGTCCAACCATTAGCCTTTTAAGATCATGAAGTCCAACCATCAGCCTTTAGGACCATCAAGTCCAACCATCAGCCTTTAAGGCCATCAAGTCCAACCATAAACCTTCAAGATGATTTGGTCCAACCATTATTTAACTCTACCACCTCCCTTAGCACCACACTTGAAGGGAGGCCATAAGCCCCCTCGCTGCTTGACACAGCTGGAGAAGGTCTTGTAGATGCAAATCTAAGACTGAACTTTCAGCCCTACCTGTTTCTGGTGATTTTATAGTCAAAACCAAAAGTCTTTTGCTGTATTGGTCTTCAAAGCAAGGATGCAAAATGAATGTGCTAGGGATCAGTGAGGGAGGCAAGGGGGAATCTTGAGTTACCAGGCAGAAGGTGAAAATGCACACATGGATCTTCACCTAAAACCTGTAGGCAGAGAGATGCTTTGCCCTTCATGCTGGGTGCATGGAAACAGCATCTCCAGCATGGGGAAGAGTTGATCACCACCACCTGTGAGTTCACCCATCACACAGAACCCCAGTATGATCAAGGTTGGAAGGGACCTCTAGGGATCATCCAGTCCAACCCCCCCTGTTAAAGCAGGGGCACCCAGAACAGCTTGCTGGGATCACAATTAATAGAGTAGAATAGAATAGAATCATCCAGGTTGGAAGAGACCCCCAAGATAATCCACTCCAACCTATCACCCAGCCCTATCCAGTCAACCAGACCATGGCACTAAGTGCCTCAGCCAGGCTTTTCTTGAACACCTCCAGGGACGGTGACTCCACCACCTCCCTGGGCAGCCCATTCCAATGGTCAGCAGGGTGTGGAATATCCCACAATGGATTCAGCTAGACAGGGGCTGGGCCATCTTGTCAAGACCAGATGATCCTTGAGGTCTCTTCCAGCCTGGGATTCTGGGATTTTACAGGCAAGAGATTTTTGCAGAGGAGCAGAAACACTCTCACAGCAAATCATGGGGAAGCTCTTCTGCCCCTCTGAGAAGGCTTTTGAGATGGCTGCTGGTGTGTAAACAGGAGTAAGGCCCAGTGTTTAGTGAAATTGCTTAAAGTAAACATGGTGGAGAGCAACCATGCAGCTCACAGATCAAAGCAGGATGTGTCACTCTCGGGAGAGCCCTGCTATCGCCACTCAGCCAACCCTCATTACCATCAAGTGCTCACAGGCTTTAATGCCCTTTCACTCAAAGCCCCAGACCAGCAGCCTGCATGAGGATGTGGTGGCAGCAGGGATGCACCTCCTATGCACAGGCAGCAAACCCTGGTGGGCAGCAGCAGGGATGAAGGTGCCTGATGGGGTGATGGAGAAGAGAACTAAACAGGTCCCGAAATGATTTGGAGGAGTCCTGAAGTGATTTGGAGGGGTCTTTAAATGATTTGGAGGGGTCTTGAGATGATCAATGAGGATGGAGGTGCCTGGGAGGTGATAGAGAGGAGAACTGGAGGGTTCTGAAACAATTTGGAGAGGTCCTGAATTGATCAGCAGAGATAAAGGTGCCTGGGATGAGGCCTACATGATCTTCAGAGGCCAATTCTAACCTCTACCGTGCTGGGGTTCTGAGATTCTGTCATTTCCAGAGACACCTTTGACCTCTGCCACAGAGAAACAGAAGATGTTGAGGAGAAGGATGCAGTAGAAAAGCAGGAGGATGCAGAGAGAGTTCACTTCTCATCAACCCAACCACGCTAGTTCTGGCAGAGAGATGCCACAGCCCAATGCTCTGTGGAGGTGGCATCTTCTCAGGCAAGGAGAGCTGGGAACATCTACCACACCTCCCAGCCCCTTGGCCACAGCAGCTCATTCCTGGGGCAATCACACAACTGGAGCAGGAATCAGGATGGTGAGAAATGTGTGCTTTTGCCTTGCTTTGACCCAAAAAGGAACATCTGGAACAAAGTCCCCAGCTCTCAGCTTGCCATGCTGCATGAAGCCTTCTCCAAAGGCTGCTCCCACCGCCCACGGGGCTCACCCAAGACACAGCCTCACAGCTTGGGTCACAAACCCTGCAGGGCACCAAAGGAGCACAAAAGCACAATTGGATGATTGTATTTGGAAGAAGACATTTCAAGAGATTGCTCTTGGCTCTCCAGGGTGGAAAAAGCCCTGCCAAGATCCGTGCCATGGCTTTCTGCTGGGCTTCACCCTCAGCTCAGCAGCATCTCGCTCTCACTGGGAATTTCAGAGCACCGAGCAGAGGCTTGGGTTTGGTGGAGCAGAGAGAACTGGCACGCAGCTGCCTCCAGCAGATGTGAGCCTTGGGTTAGTGAAGCACTGCTGGAATTTATGGGATGGTTTGGGAACCCACAGCCCTCAAGGGAGCATGTCAAAGCCACATCATCTGCTGCCCTGCCAGATCCCACCACTGGATCCCTGTCGGGATTGCCGCTCTCTGGCTTCAACTCCCTGTATCCCACTGCTATCCCAGTTAACCCACCTCAGAGTGTTTGGGGGCCGACTCCTGACCACTGAAGGGGAATTTCCAGGCCCTGAAAGTCCACAACAGATTTTTCTTTGCTTCTTTTGTCTGCCCAGAGAGGTTGTGGAGTCTTCTTTGCTGGAGACTTTCAAGACTGTCTGGGTGCATTCCTTTGTGACCTGCCCTAGAGGAGCCTTCTTTGGCAGGGGGGTTGGACTTGATTATCTCCAGGGGTCCCTTCCAAGCCCTAACATCTGTGATTCTGTGTCCTGTAAACATGACCAGCCCTTCACACTGTGAAGGAGAAGGGTTCTCTATATCCAGTTTGTCAGCTGGGAAGTGATGGAGCTCCCAAAAACCCCTCGATGGAATCAGAGCAGCTTTCCCATTGCCCTCCAGCTAGCAGGACATCCACTTGGTGCAGAGCACTGAGTTTTGGGGAGAAACCTTGGACTCATTCCAGATCAGGCTGTCTGGGGGTCTGAGCAGCCTATAGAAGTTACAGATGGCCATGCTGACTGCAGTGAGTTGGACTGGGTGAGCCTGAAAGATCCCTTCCACCCCAAACCATTCTATGGTGCTATGATCCTATGCACACAAGCCCAAGAAGCAAGGACCTGACTGCTGCTCCACTCAGAAGTGTCCCTCCAAGGAAGTCTCCCTGCAGTGTTGGTATTTTATGGAGTGGTGGCAAACTTTCCACAGAAACAGAATCACCTTGGTTGGAAAAGCCCTCTAAGATCACCGAGTCCAGCCACTCTCTAACTCTGCCAAGGCTGATGTTAAACCACGTCCCTCAGCACCACACCTCTGCCTCTTTGAAACCCCTCCAGGGATGGGGATTCAACCACCTCCTGGGGAAGCCTGTTCCAGTGTTTGAGAACACTTTCAGCCAAGAAGGCTATTCTAATATTCAACCTAAACCTCCCCTAGTGCAACTTCAGTTTTCTTCTTGTCCTATCATTCGTTCCTTGGGAGAAGAGACCAACTCCCATCTGGCTCCAATCTCCTTTCAGGGAGCTGTAGAGAGCCAAAAGGTCTCTTCTCAGTCTCCTTTTTTCCATGCTGAACAATCCCAGGTCCCTCAGCTGCTCCATACAAGATTTGTTCTCCAGACCCTTCAGCAGCTTCCCTGCCCTTGCAATCATCTTGCAGTTGATTCCAGCCTCTGCTCCTTCAAGGTCCTCTGGAGCACTTGGCTTCTGATTCAGAAGGGAGGCTTGAAATCAAAACCAAACAGCAAACAGAACCAGTGTCTCTACTTAAAAGCCCTTTAAAGGCTTGGGAATGATTAATGTGTTTGAACTATAAACTGTAGCTGTTTTAAGAGGAGATAAATACAAGATCAAGACTTCTGACTGCACAAACAGTGCGAGCGCCGTAAGTAAACAGCCCTGACAAGTTCAGAGCTCTCCTGGAGCCCTGAGATCTGCTCCCTGCCACCACTGCTGCATTTAAAGAGGAAGCACCAAGCTGACACCCCCCCACCAAAATAAATAAATAAATAAATAAGAAAGAAAAACCTCACAAAATGAAATGAAACTTTTCCTTAGCTGGCTGCACCAGGCAGAGTCACAGCATCACAGAACGCCGTTGTAGCAGGTTAGGAACTTAACACATACACACACTACTGAGGTTTACCAGACCTTGGAAGTAAGATGGAGCCTATATTTACAGCAAAGCAAAAAGTTACAGGCATAGATACAGAAAATATTTACAAGGACTGGATGATCTTGGAGCTCTCTTCCAACCTGGTTGCTTCTATGATTCCATACAAATTGGAAATAATACAGCAATCCAAACTCGCTCCCAGACAAAGACACTGCCCAGAAGGGGCTCAGAGCCTCTCTCCCTCTCTCTCTATCTCCCTTCCCAGGCAGAAACCAAAACAACCAGCAAAGCTTACTTGTTATTTGATAGTGGAGAGATTATAGCAAAGTACATTACAAGAAGGATGTGGAGATGCTGGAGCGTGTCCAGAGAAGGGCCAGGAGGATGCTCAGAGGGCTGCAGCAGCTCTGCTGTGAGGACAGACTGAAAGAGTTGAGGCTGTTCAGGCTGGAGGAGGCTCCAAGGTGGTCTACTTGTGGCTTTCCAGTATCTGAAGGGGGCTACACAAAAGCTGAGGAAGGACTTTTTAGGCTCTTAAGGAGTGACAGGACTGGGAGAAGTGGAGCAAAGCTGGAGGTGGGGAGATTCAGGCTGGAGGTGAGGAGGAAGTTGTTCAGCATGAGAGTGGTGAGAGCCTGGAATGGGTTGCCCAGGGGGAGGTGGTTGAGGCCCCATCCCTGGAGGTGTTTAAGGCCAGGCTGGCTGAGGCTGTGGGCAGCCTGATCTAGGGTAGGGTGTCCCTGCCCATGGCAGGGGGGTTGGAACTAGATGATCCTTGTGGTCCCTTCCAACCCTGACTGATTCTGTGATTCTATGCAGGCAGCTGGTAGCACATCCTCCCTTTCACAGGGGCATGATGGCAGGGGTATGACAAGCAAATGCACCAGAACACTTTGCCGCTGAGGCTTCTCACCACCTTCACAGCCCAACAGCAGCATCACAAGCCATAGAAGGAGGACTGATGGACAGTGAGAGGGACAGGAAGAAGCCCCTGACCGGTACCAGGAGCACAACCCTGCATACCCAGTAACAAAACTGCTTCTCAGTGGCACTGGTTGGTCTATTGTGTGTGAAACAAACAGGCACCTGAGACAGAAATGTGTGTCCTTCCTCCACCCAGCCCTGGTGAGACCCCAACCTGGTAAGCAAGAAATCTTCCCTCCAGCTTTGGCAGATGGCGAAATACTCTGTAAAAGGAAGAAGGAAAAGAAGCAATAACAAAGCCCTTTCTGCCACAGACAAGTAAAGAGCCTTGAACAACCTCCAGACAGGCTTCGTGTCCACCAGGGCAGCTTGCGACATCCCTCCTGGCAGCTGAACGCTGAGCCCACACCTGAATCATCCAATTCACCTCAGCACCAGCTCCCTTCCTGCTCCTCTCCTCAGCTGAGATCTATGCTCTGGAAACTCCAGGGTTTACATTCCTGCCTTGCTCAGTGTCCCAGCACAGAGATGTTATTTTGTCTCTGGAGCTGCTCAACCTCCTGGAAGCACAAAGACAATCTCCACTTCCCTCCTCACCTCTACATTTTCCCTCCTCACCTCCACATTTTCCCTCCTCACCTCCACATTTTCCCTCAGGCCTTGAAACCAAGTTCTGCCTTCAACATCAGAAGAACTCACTACAGCTGCCCTGTTCAACCCAGCCTGCTCCTCACACCTCCTCTTCAGGAGGTCCTCGTATGTTGGGTTCACCATGATCCATATCCTCATTCTTCAGGTTGTGTTTTTCTTGGTGATCTGAGACAGAGCTGTGGGGACAAAGAAAAGGCACCAAAACCAAAGACCAACAGATGTGAGCACAAGAAAACTTCTTTATCACCTTTATTCTAAACAGCAGGATACATAAGGTGAAGATGGATGAGGTGGGGCTGGGCAAGATGACCTTTGAGGGTGCCTTTCAAATTGATGCATTCTGTGATCCTATGAAAGAGGCCATACTGGAACCCCACAATGTGACTTCTTCCATACAACCTATTGTGACATCCCAAAATGAGCTCAGCAGGAGTGCCTTTGAGAAGCAGAGGAAGTGTGCAGAGACACATGGATGCAGGGAAGGGGCTGATGCTGGTGGCCTTTGCTGTGCAGGAAAGACATTCCCAGGATCCCAGCATGGTGGAGGTTGGAAGGGACCTCTGGAGATCATCCAGGCTAAGTCCCCTGCTAAAGCAGGGGCACCCACATTGGCTTGCCCAGGATCCCAATGGCCAGGTGGGTTTGGAAGCTCTCCAGAGAAGGAGACTCCACAATCTCTCTAGGCAGCCTGCTCCAGGGCTTCAAGACTCCTCAGATCAAGGAATTTTCTCCTCCTGTTCAGGTGGAACCTCCTGGGTTCCAGTTTGCACCCATTGCCCCCAGTCCTGGTGCTGGGCACCACTGAGAGGAGTCTGGCCCTATTCTTTTGCCCCCCTACCCCTTATCTCTTGCTGATCACTGACCAGATCCCCTCTGGGGCTGCTCTTCTCCAGGCTCACCAGCCCCAGGGCTCTCAGCATCTTTGCAGCCTTCAGTGGACTCTCACCAGTAGTTTCCTGTCTCCCCAAACTTGGCAGCACTGGAACCAATCACACAAGCACGATGGGAAGGAGTTGGTGGCTCCTCAGCTTCTCGTTGTGTGAAAGCAAGGGAAGCAAACCAACACCAGAGAGCAAAGTGATGATGGATGGAATCAACTCACAGAATCTCAGACTGGTTTGGGTTGGAAGGCACCTTCAGGATCACCTGGTTCCAAATCCCAAGAGTTGGGACCCCTCCCACTAAAGCAGGTTGCTGAAAGCTTCATCATCACCCTCAGCTGCTGGAAGGTGGAGAGTGGCTCTTCAGGGGCCCTTTAGCAGGTAACTGTCACTTCAGAGCGGGTGGATTGTTCAGGCAGGCAGAAGACAAGACAGGAGAACATCACTCCTAATCCCATGTATGCTCAGGCACTTTGAGGGCTGGCTAAATCGAGTCTTTAATTAAAGCAACAAGTCCTCGTTTATTTTCCCATCACAATAGGTTAAATGGCTTTTTTTATTCCCATTTTCCATATCAACGGAGCAGACTTTTTGGTAATAAAAGCTCAGCTCTAATTAACAGCTGGTGTGGTTGTACTTGGCAGCACCCTCAGTAATTCAGCACAAAGCAAACACATTCGCTAGAAAATGGCTTTTGATTGCAGGGAGTAAGGTAATGGATGTTCTACCAGCCTGGGGGTGCTTGTGACAGCAGCGAGGACAAGGCAAGAGTGGACTTGTTCAGAGGGATGCAGTGGGTCCAGGGAAGGGCAACAAAGCTGGTGAAGGGTCTGCAGAAGAGGGCTGGTGGGGAGCGGCTGAGGGAACTGGGGTTGTTCAGTCTGGAGGAAAGGAGGCTGAGGGGAGACCTTCTGGGTCTCTACAGCTCCCTGAAAGGAGATTTGGAGCCAGGTTGGGGTTGGTCTCTTCTTCCTTCTTCCTTGTCATTGGAATGGGCTGCCCAGGGAGGTGGTGGAGTCAGCGTCCCTGGAGGTGTTCAGGAAAAGCCTGGCTGAGGCACTTAGTGCCATGGTCTGGTTGATTGGCTAGGGCTGAGTGCTAGGTTGGACTGGATGAGCTTGGAGGTCTCTTCCAACCTGGTTGATTCTATTCTCTTCCTAGTGTCAGGTAATAATACAAAATGAGGCAGCCTGAAATAGAGCCAGGGGAGGCTTAGGTTGGAAATCAGCAAACATTTCTTTCCTGCAAGGGTGGTCAGGCACTGGAACAGGCTGCCCAGGGAGGTGGTAGAGTCACCATTCCTGGAGGCATTAAAGGAACCTCTGAACATGGTGCTTTGGGACATGGCTTAATAGTAGTCTTGAATTGCTGGTTGGACTCAGTGACCTCAGAGGTCTTTTCCAACCCAAACAATTCTGTGGTGCTGTGATTCTATGAAAGAAGAAAACATCACACACGTAGGCACCATCACGTTTGTCCACGCTCCCACGGTGCTGGAAGGCTGTGAGATTCCTCTAGGGCGAGAGGAAATGGCCTCAAGCTGCACCAAGGGTGGTTCAGGTTGAACATTATGAAAAGTTTCTTCCCAGGAAGGGTTCTCAGGCACTGGAACAGGCTGCCTGGGGAGGTGGTGGAGTCACCATCCCTGGAGGTGTTCAAAAGATGTGTGGGTGAAGAGCTCAGGGACATGGTCTAACAGTTGTGTAGAAGGATATAGCAGGTTATGATTGGACTCTTCAAGATCTTAAGGTCTTTTCCAACCAGGAGGTGTCTCTGGAGCCTTCTCTTCTCCAGGCTGCACAACCCCAACTCTCTCAGCCTGGCCTCACAGCAGAGCCCTTCCAGCCCTCCCAGCATTGCTGTGGCCTACTCTAGCCCCTCTCCAACAGGTCCATGCCTCTGCTGTGCTGAAGACTCCAGAGCTGGCCCCAGCACTGCAGGTGGGGTCTCAGCAAAGCACAGCAGAGGAGCAGAATCCCCTCCCTGCCCCTGCTGCCCACACTGCTGGGGATGCAGTTGGGCTTGGCATGTGTCTCCCCAGGACATTGCCTGTGCCTTCATGAGGCTCTCCCCCAGCTTTCTCCAGCCAGAGGAACAGCTTTGCCTGCTGCTGCCACCACTACAAATCAAGCAGCACTACTCTGGGATGGGACACCAAACCTGCCCAGCTCATCATTTCCCATCATAACCTCTTTTATTTTTTGCCTTCTCCTCCTCCTAAATCACCACTGCTCTCATAAGTGTGCTGCCATCAAGGAGGGGGCTGCTGCTGTCAGCAGGGGACAATGAACAGTGTGTCAGCAGCTTCTCCTGCCAGCAGCTTGATTTGCAGTGCTCCTTGTGCCTCCCAGCCACACCAGCCCCTACTTCAGCTCAGGTTTTTCTTGGCCATGTCCACCTCCTTGGAATGGTTTTCATCATTTACACACAAAAATCCCTAGCAGCTTGAAGCCCCTGGCCATAAAAAACATTTAAAATCAATCTCCCATGCTTCACTTACTGCTGTCCCATTCCAGTGGCCTCTCTGCTGATTTAAATAGCCCATCTGCATCCAGGTCTGACATCCACCCATGGCTGGAATGGAGAGGTTCTGCATCCAGGTCTGACATCCACCCATGGCTGGAATGGAGAGGTTCTGCATCCAGGTCTGACATCCACCCAGGGTCTGAATGGAGAGGTTCTGCATCCAGGTCTGACATCCATCCAGGGCTTGAATGGAGAGGTTCTGCATCCAGGTCTGACATCCATCCAGGGTCTGAATGGAGAGGTTCTGCATCCAGGTCTGACATCCATCCAGGGTCTGAATGGAGAGGTTCTGCATCCAGGTCTGACATCCATCCAGGGTCTGAATGGAGAGGTTCTGCATCCAGGTCTGACATCCATCCAGGGTCTGAATGGAGAGGTTCTGCATCCAGGTCTGACATTGATCCATGGCTTGAATGGAGAGGTTCTGCATCCAGTTCTGGAGCCCCTATTACAAGAGGGATGTGGAGATGCTGGAGTGTGCCCAGAGAAGGGCCAGGAGGATGCTCAAAGGGCTGCAGCAGCTCTGCTATGAGGACAGACTGAAAGAGTTGGGACTGTTCAGGCTGGAGAAGAGGAAGCTCCCAGGTGACCTTCTTGTGGCCTTCCAGTATCTGAAGGTGGCCTACAAAAAAGCTGGGGAGGGACTTTTGAGGCTCTCAGGTAGTGACAGGACTGGGGGGAATGGAGCAAAGCTGGAGGTGGGGAGATTCAGGCTGGAGGTGAGGAGGAAGTTGAGCATGAGAGTGGTGAGAGCCTGGAATGGGTTACCCTCCTGAGGGTTTTCAAGGCCTGGCCAAGCCTGCCCAAGGCAGTGATGAAGTCCCCATTCCAGGAGGGCTTTCAAAGCCACAGAGATGTGGTGCTGAGGAACATGGTTTAGTGGTGTCCTGGCAGTGCTGGGTGCATGGTTTGACTCCATGATCTGAAAGGTATCTTCCAACCAAAACAATTCTATAATCCAATGCTCAGGTTCCCTTCAAAGAGATGAGGACCATGAAGGACAGCAGCTGTGAGGGAGGTGGTGGAGTCATCATTCCTGGTGGTGGTCAAGAAATGTGTGGCCATGGCACTTGGGGATATAGTTTAATGGCTATGGTGGTGTTAGTTTGATGGTTGGACTTGATGATCTTAGAAGCCTTTTCCAACCAGAACAGTTCTATGGATGGGACAGGGACTGGACGTGGAGTTCTTCACCATGAGAGTGGTGAGAGCCTGGAATTGGGTTGCCCAGGGAGGTGGTTGAGGCCCCATCCCTGGAGGTGTTTAAGGCCAGGCTGGATGAGGCTGTGGGCAGCCTGCTCTAGGGTAGGGTATCCCTGGGCATGGCAGGGGGGTTGGAACTGGCTGCTCCTTGTGGTCCCTTCCAACCCTGACTGATTCTGTGATTCTATTCTATGATTCTAAATTGCAGGGGGGTTGGACTAGATGACCTTTAGAGATCCCTTCCAATCCAAACCCAAAGCAGTCCATGATTCTATAAACATCCACTTGTTTTTCCTGCTTCATCCCACAGCCTCCCACAAGCACCTGGTCCAGTTTCTGCTGACTTTGGATACCACACAAAGGAGGAATACAACACGGTGTGGACAATGTGGGTTCCCCCTCTTCCTGTCAAACAACCTCTTCTTTCTTTTGTCACCCTCCTGTTTGCTCCGCCGGGGTTTGAAACCCTGCCAGGAGAGGCTCAGGAGCCACGTTCAGGTTGGATTACCCAACCTCAAACCACGAGGTGATGCTTCCAGAGACAGCCAGCAGAGAAAAGCAAACTCCAACGTGGAGAAAGAACAAACCACCCCAGCACCTGCATTTACTTTGGGTGACCTCTAGCTCCCAACTATCGCTGGAGTCGACTAAATAGGAAGGGGAGAGGAAAAACAGCCTTGTCCTAAAGCAAACAGCAAGGACAAGCTTGATGAGAGTATTTAAGAGGTTATTAGAGAGCCCTTGATTGCCAACCTTGTAGGAGCCCCATGGAGCATGTGATGTTTGTTTTACCAGCCACTTAGCAGCTGTCCTGTTAAGGAAGAGAACAAAGTGTAGGTGTTCTAAAGTCAATATTGTTACAAGGAGGCGTGTGACAAAAGGGCCACCAGAAAGCTCAAGCTGCTGCTGCTGCTGCTGAATGAAGTCGTTTCCCTCCTCAGGTTTCTTCAGCTCAGCTGGAGTTTAGATAGAAGGACAGAATTATTAGGGTTGGAAAAGACCTCTAAGGTCATCAGGTCCCAACTATCAGCCCAGCACTCTCATGGCCTTCGAAGTGTATCTTGCTGCTGCTGTTTGTGGTCCACAGCTGAAAGTGGGTGAAAAACAAAGGCACATCCAGAATGATAGAAATATTAGGGTTGGAAAAGACCTCCAAGGTCATCAGGTCCCAACTATCAACCCAGCACTCTCATGGCCTTCAAAATGTATCTTGATGCTGCTGTTTGTGGTCCACAGATAAAAGTGGGTGAAAAACAAAGGAACATCCAGAATGATAGAAATATTAGGGTTGGAAAAGACCTCTAAGGTCATCAGGTCCCAACTATCAACCCAACACTCCCATGGCCTTCAAAACCTAGCTTGATGCTGCTGTGTGTGGTCCACAGCTGAAAATGGGTGAAAAACAAAGGAACATCCAGAATGTTAGGATTATTAGGGGTGGAAAAGACCTCTAAGGTCATCAGGTCCCAACTATCAACCCAACACTCCCATGGCCTTCAAAACCTAGCTTGATGCTGCTGTTTGTGGTCCACAGCTGAAAATGGGTGAAAAACAAAGGAACATCTTAAGAGCCCTCCCCAAAAAGCCCTGCTCAAGCTTAGTTTTTCTTACATCATAGTGGAATTCATGGCATTTAGAGTAGTAGAACACTGGAACAGGTTGCCCAGGGATGTGGTTGAGGCCCCTGGAGATACTCAGGGTCAGAATTGATGCAGCCCTGCCTGAGCAGCCTGCTCTAGCTGGAGGTGCCCCTGCTGACTGCAGTGGGGTTGGGTAAGATGATCTTTGAAGGTCCCTTCCAACTTAATGCAACCTGTGAATCTGTGAAATCATTGCACTTGGCAGCATTAGGTCAGCAGCTGGACTCGGCGCTCTCAAAGGTCCTCTCCAACCCCAGAGAGCCTCTAGCTCTAAAAGCTGACACAAGCACCAGTGAAAACAAAACCATTCCCCTGAGCTACTTCTCCAGGTGTGTATGACAGAAAAGATGAAGATCATCAACCCAAGCTGATTGTTTCCACTGCTGAGATTAATGTGTGGGTTTGGGGTGGGTTCAGTTTTAATCTTTAGAAGATGGATTTGGGGACTGACTCAAAAAGTAGGTTTTCAAATGGCTTCACATCCCCCAAAGCCGCAGCCTGGCTTCCAGTGGAGAGCAGCTCTCCTCTCCCATCACATTTCTTTCCAGTCATAGAACTGTTGGGGTTGGCAGAGACCTTTGAGATCACCCAACTGCCTGCCTGCAGCTCGCAATCCCATTCCTACTACTGAGCCACTACCACTAAAGCACAGCCCTCAGCACCCCATCTTTTAAACACCTCCAGGGATGGTGACTCCACCACCTCCCTGGGCAGCCTGTTCCAGTGCCCCAGAACCCTTTCTGAGAAGAAATTTTTCCTCATGTCCAACCTGAACTTTGCTTGAGCACAACTTCAGCCCATTTCTTCTTGTCCAGTCCTAAGAAATTATCCTTTGAATTGAAGCTTATCCTGTTTATTGCTGCCTAGAGGTGAACACCTTTACCTTAAGGGTGCTGGAGCAGGCTGCCCAGAGAGGTTGTGGAGTTTCCTTCTCTAGAGAGATTCCAAACCCACTTAGCCACTGTCATGCTGGGCAAGCTGCTGTGGGTGCCCCTGCTTTAGCAGTGGGGTGGGACTGGATGTCCAGAGGTGCCTTCCAACCCCCACCATTTGGGGTTCTGTGACCTTCTGCACCTGTCGGAGAAGAAGACAACTCCCTTTGTTGGGGGCAGAATAAAAGGAGAGGGTGGGTGGAAAGGAGGACAAAAAATGCAAGGTGAGGGGGAAGGAGGAAAAAAGGATAGGGGGGGAAAAAGGCAGTTGGGCAGTAAGTGACTCCTAGAAGTGTTGGTTCATTAACCAAGCAGCCTTTTGGTTCCATGAATCCATCTTTGCAGCTGGTTGTGTCCTGGGAAAGGGCCCAGGGAGACTTGGGTGGTTGAATGAGAGCCCCAGGCAGGACCATGTGAGGGATTTGAGAGCAATTTTGCTGTTATTATCTGATATTATGCTGGGATTCTGGGACTGTATGGACTTTGGACTGGCTCTTCAAAGTCTTTTCCAAGCTAAATGAGTCGATGAGTTGAAAAGAACAGCCACAAACCCCACTGGCAGCTTCTCAAGTGGTCAAACTCAAAATAGCCACCTTCAGAAAAGTAACTCATCATGGTGCTTTCTTTTGGTGGGTTGGTTTATTTTTTCACCTAGAGTCCAAGAATGGGTTGGGTTGGGTTGGGTTGGAAGGGACCTTAAAGATCTAGTTCCAACCCCCCTGCACAAACCTGAACATAAGAAGTTCCATCTAAACATCAGGAGGAACTTCTTTAATTTGAGGGTAACGGAGCCTTGGAACAGGCTACCCAGAGAGGTGGTGGAATCTCCATCTTTGGAGGCATTCCAAACCTGCCTGGGTCTGCTCCTTTGTGACCTTCCTGTGAACCTGCCTAGGCAGGGGGGTGGGACTGGATGATCTCCTGAGGTCTTTTCCAACTCCCTACTATTCTGTGATTCATATGTTAGAAAGTTATCCTCCATCTCAGGCAGGTCCCCAGCTCTCAACTGCCCCCAGCTCTCAACTGCCCCCAGCTCTCAACTGCTCTCAGCTCTCAACTGCCCCCAGCTCTCAACTGCCCCCAGCTCTCAACTGCCCTCAGCTCTCAACTGCCCCCAGCTCTCAACTGCCCTCATCTCTCAACTGCTCTCAGCTCTCAATTGCCCTCAGCTCTCAACTGCCCCCAGCTCTCAACTGCCCCCAGCTCTCAACTGCTCTCAGCTCTCAACTGCCCTCAGCTCTCAACTTCCCTCAGCTCTCAACTGCCCTCAGCTCTCAATTGCCCTCAGCTCTCAACTGCCCCCAGCTCTCAACTGCCCTCAGCTCTCAACTGCCCCCAGCTCTCAATTGCCCTCAGCTCTCAATTCCCCTCAGCTCTCAACTTCCCTAGCTCTCAACCGCCCCCAGCTCTCAACTCCCTCAGCTCTCCATTGCCCCCAGCTCTCAACTTCCCTAGCTCTCAACTCCCTCAGCTCTCAACTCCCCCCAGCTCTCAACTTCCCTAGCTCTCAACTTTCCTAGCTCTCAACTGCCCCCAGCTCTCAACTCCCCTAAGCTGCCAACTCTCCTAAGCTTTCAACTCTCCCAGTGTTCAACTTCCCCCGCTTGAGCCAGCCTAGAAGCCCAGTGTTTAACTGGAACCATTGCACAAACCCCCCACCAAGGATGAAAAAACCCTGAAACCCTTGGTTTTTCCTCCTCTCTTCCTGGGAAGCAGTGGGGCAGAGCCCTTCATGTTTGATGTGTTTAGATTCTGTTCTGATGCCACCATGCTCCCAGTTCTGTGCTTTCAGGATTAACTTGGTCCTTATTGCAGCTATTAACCTCTGCTTGGCAGGGCACTGGGGGTAAATAAGTAACTTCACTTCTTGGGTAACAAGAAAGCAGACAGTCCTGGCACCAGCACATGTGGAGGAGTGATTTTCTTTCCATGCATGAGAGTAAACACTTCTCTTTTTTCCCCTCTTCCTTTTCTTTAACCCACTGCCATCTTTTCCCTAAAGGAACTTCTCCCTTTGCAAACTGTCAGGTCTCTATTAGGCTTCTGCATCCATCAGGAGCTTTATCTCCACTCCAGATCCAGACTTTCTAACCCATAAGGTGATTCTGTTTTCTCTTTACAAAAGCACAGGTGTCAAACCTAGACCTCGAGAAGAAGGTGGGAATCCAGGCTCAGGTCCTCATAGCACAGCCTGACCTCTTCCTCTGTGCTTTACACCTCTGCAAATACCATCAGCTGAACTCAGCTCTTCCACTTCAGCACCACTGCAAGATGAAACAACCTAGAAACTTTACTCAGAACAAAACCAAAGCTCCTGAGATACCTGCCCTGCCTCAGGCATCCCACCCCGAGGCCCCTTGTCTCAGGCGTACCACTCCAACATCCTTCGGTTGAGGTACATCATTCCAGCACCCCAACACCTCTCCTTTGAGACACCCCACCTCAACATCCACCATCTGAGACATCCCACCCCAACACCTCTCCTTTGAGACACCCCACCTCAACATCCACCATCTGAGACATCCCACCCCAACACCTCTCCTTTGAGACACCCCACCTCAACATCCACCATCTGAGACATCCCACCCCAACACCCCTCCTTTGAGACACCCCACCTCAACATCCACCATCTGAGACATCCCACCCCAACACCTCTCCTTTGAGACACCCCACCTCAACATCCATCATCTGAGACATCTGAGACATCTGAGACATACCACCTCAACATCCCTCACCTGAGGCATCCCACCCCAACATCCTCCACCTGAGAACATCCCACCCCAACATCCCTCATTTGAGGCATCCCACTCCAACAACCCTCACCTGAATCATCCCATCCCAACATCCCTCACCTGAGGCATCCCACCTCAACATCCTCCACCTGAGAACATCCCACCCCAACGTCCCTCATTTGAGGCATCCCATCCCAACATCCTTCACCTGAGGACATCCCACCCCAACATTCCTCATTTGAGGCATCCCATCCCAACATCCTTCACCTGAGGACATCCCACCCCAACATTCCTCATTTGAGGCATCCCATCCCAACATCCTTCACCTGAGGACATCCCACCCCAACATCCCTCATTTGAGGCATCCCATCCCAACATCCTTCACCTGAGGACATCCCACCCCAACATCCCTCATTTGAGGCATCCCACTCCAACAACCCTCACCTGAATCATCCCATCCCAACATCCCTCACCTGAGGCATCCCACCCCAATATCCTTTGGCTACATCACCTTGGGTACCTGAGTTCCCATCTCATGAGGCTGCAGGGAGCCCCTCTGACCAGCATCAAAGAAGAAACCACAGCCCAAGACATGGAAGCTTTGTTCTTGTTTGGGCTTTGCTGAGCTTTCCCAGCCGGGTGGTGTCCTCCTTGCCCAAGCTCTGCAAATAGCAGCTCTGCCTTGTTTAGAAAGGAGATGTTGACATTTTGTTATCAACCAGAATGTCAATTTGATAAAGTTAATTACTTATTATTTGGAATCTGATCTGCATTGAAGGTTGAGCTCATTAAAAAGCAGGGTTTGTGTTGAAAGAAAAGGTGGCAGGAGGAGCTGGGGGCGGGAGGGCATGCAGGAGAGGGTAGGAGATGGGCAGCTCCCCACATGTGCTGGGTCTGTGGGGTGGGCTCCAGAGGCTTTATTAACTCAACAGATGAAAGAATTAACGGAGCAGAGCTAAGAATTCCCAGTGCAATAACCCATGTGGATAGCCCAAGCTCAGATAAATGTTTACTTGGTCTTATTTTGCAACTGAACTTCAAAAAGTGGCTGAGGAATTGTGCTCTCCAGCTCTGCTCCAGCCTGAAGCCCACAGCAAACCATCCTTCCTGCTCAGACTAAGCTGAATATCCACAATAACTTTTAAATGCCCAAATGCAAAAACTCACCCAGACAGGTGGGAGGGCTGGAAGCACTCTGCTGTAAGGCCAGGCTGAGAGAGTTGGAGTTGTTCAGCCTGGAGAAGAGAAGGCTCCAGGGAGAGCTTCTGGTGGCCTTTCAGCCCTTCAAGGGGCTGATCAGAAAGCTGAGGACAGGCTTTTGACCAGGGCCTGTTGTGACAGGACAAGGAGAAAGAGGGAGATTCTGACTGGAGAAAAGAGAGGTGGGAGCTGGCCCATAGAATAGAATAGAATCAACCAGGTTGGAAGAGACCTCCAAGCTCATCCAGTCCAANGCACAACTTGAGGCTGTGTCCCCTTCTTCTGTTGCTGATTGCCTGGCAGAAGAGACCAACCCCCACCTGGCTACAATCTCCCTTCAGGTAGTTGTAGACAGCAATGAGGTCTGCCCTGAGCCTCCTCTTCTGCAGGCTGCACACCCCCAGCTCCCTCAGCCTCTCCTCATAGGGTTTGTGTTCCAGGCCCTTCACCAGCCTTGTTGCCCTTCTCTGGATTCATAGAATCAGGTTGGAAGAGACCTCCAAGATCATCCAGTCCAACCTATCATGCCTGGGCCCATTCCAGGTCAGGCTGGCTGTGGCTCTGAGCAACCTGCTCTAGATGCAGCTGTCCCTGCTGAGTGAGGGGGGTTATTGCTCCCCAAATGAAGGACCCCACACTTGCCCTTGCTGAACTTGTTGATGTTCCCCTCTGCCCTGTGTTGCTCACAGATGGATCAGTGACTGTGTGGGACCCACAGCACCAGTGTCAGCAGGTGCTGGCACAAACCCTCACAGGCTTGGAGAAGGGAGAGCACAGCAAGGAGCTTCCACAGGACTCTGGGACCTTCTGTACTTCCAATCAGCTGCCAAGACTTGGAGCAGGGTGAGGTGAAGGCTAATAAATGGTTTCCAAAGCTTTCCAAGCACAGCAGAAGGGCTGGTTCGCTTCGAACTGTGGTAGGACAGAAGATTTCCTGAGCAGAGCTGATGTTCCTCACCATCTGTGTTCTCTGGAAAGGTTAAAGCTCTGTGAGCCAAGCTTGGGTTGAGGGGTTTGCTGTGACCTGCTGCTCCACACACTCATTCAATTTAATTCCTCTGGCTTTCGTCTGCAGAACACCTTCTACCCCTTTCAGCAGCAAAGAGCCAAAAGCCCAAAGCTAATATTTATGCCTTAGATCTCCTTGATGATGCAATCGAGTAACAAATCACTACTTAAATAATCCAGCCATTTAATCATCCAGAAATGTGTAGAAATAAGAGGATTAGCTTCCTATCCTGGGGAATTGTATTTTACAGGCTCCAAGGGGTTGGTTTGGTTGAGGGTTTGGGGTTTTTTTTCCCCCTAAAAAAAAAAGAAAGCAACAAGAGCAGCTCTAAAAATAAACCCAAGTAGCAAAAGCTTTGGAGCTGGGGGGAGCAGGAGGAGGCTTCTCTATGGGGCAGGAGGAGGCTTATCCACGAGGCAGGAGGATGCTTCGCCACGGGGCAGGAGGAGGCTTATCCATGGGGCAGGAGGAGGCTTCCCCATGGGGAAGGAGGAGGCTTCCCCACGGGGCAGGAGGAGGTTTCTCCTCTACCAGCAACAGCTCCTTGCTTGGTAATTGAGGAGCTGAACGGCAGATGAAAGGATGTGTTTAACCCTTGCATGTCCAGCCTGGGAAGCCAAGATGAATGCTCAATAGGAGCAAACTGGGAATCGTGGTAGAGTCATAGCATGCACTAAGTGGGGAGGAGCCCTTGCAGGTGATCTTGGCCACCCCTGCCCTGGAGTGAGCAAAGACACAGAATCACAGAACTGCTGAGGCAGGGAGAGGCCTTTGAGATCATCAAGCCCAACCACTCACCCAGAGCTCCCAACCCCACCACTGCTGCTAGGCTGCTGCCACTAAACCACATCCCTCAGCACCACATCCCCACGTCTTTTAAACACCTCCAGGGATGATGACTCCAGCACCTCTCTGGGCACCTTGTTCCAGTGCCTCAAAACTCTTTATGGGAAGAAGTATTTCCTAATATCTAACCTGAACCTCCCCTGGCACAAGGTGAGGCCATTTCCTCTTGTCTGTTGCTTGCTGCATGTGAAAAGAGACTGAATCCCACCTGGCTCCAACCTCCTGTCAAGGAGTTGTAGAAAGACAAAAGGTCTCCCCTCAACCTCCTTTGCTCCAGGCTGAACAACTCCAGGTCCGGGGCCCCATCAAGTTTGACCTTGAATGTGTCCAGGTGTGTGGACTCCACCATATCTCATAGAATCATAGATGAAGAGAAGCATTTGAATTGGAAGGGACCTTCAAGTTTATCTGGTGCCAATCCCCACGCCATGGGCAGGGACACCTTCCACCAGACCAGGCTGCTTAAGGCTTCATTCAACCTGTCCTTGAGCACCTCCAGGCAGGGAGCATCCACAGCCTCCCTGGGCTACTTCTTCCAGTGTCTCACCATCCTCACTGGAAAGAACTTTTTCCTCAACTCCAGTCTAAATCTGCCCTCTTCCAGCTCAAAGCCATTCCTCCACAACTACATCTCTGGACAACCTGTTCCAGTGTTCCACCACTCTCATAGTAAGGAACTTCCTCCTTATGTCCAACTTACATCTACCCTGCCCTAGCTTAAAATCAGCTAATTTTGGGTGATCCAACCACACCACTGCTCTCCCTGCCCCTGGATAACAGCCTTGGCCAAAACAAAGGCAAAACTTCTTTCCCACAGAAAGCAACTTTTGGTCCTGTCACCACCTAAGCACCATTTAACTCCTGTTTTTAGAGGTTTTCTGTCCACAAAGCCAACCAGAAGCAGAGACAATGTAATTTTAGCATGGGGGTGGATTATTTTTAACAGCCTCTGAACCCAACATCAATCACAGGCAGGCACTGGGCAGACAAAGGCTATTTCTGGGAAGCAGGGAGCAGCTTGTTGGAGAAGAGCATTGCTTAGATGTGGTTCAGGCTGCTGGAGAAGGTCCTGCTGGAGGAGGTTGGCCACCAGTGCTGTCTGCTCACAAACATCTGCCCTGTTGGTAAGGAGGGATAAAAGCTCATCCCTGGGATGTGGCTGCTGCCGCCAAGGTGTCACAGAAACTGGCTGTTTGTCACATCAGCTGCTCTCCCCAGCAGGAGAAATGCTTTTGCCACAAGTCCTGAGGTTCAAGGTAGAAGTGAAGGTCAAAAGTGTTGGGGTTGTTCAACCTGGTGGCCAGAAGGCTCCAGGGGCACCTTCTGGTGGCCTTTCAGTGTTTAAAGGAGCCAAGAAGAAAGCTGGGGACAGGATTTTGAGCAGAGCAGCTGCTGTGACAGGACAAGGGGTGGTGGTTTGGACTAAAAGAGGGAACTACAGAACTGTTGAGGTTAGAAGAGACCTTTGAGGTCATGAAGTCCGGCTGTGTGACCTGCCTTAGGTGATCCTGCTTTGGCAAGGGGGTTGGTCTTAATGATCTCCAGAGGTCCCTTCAAACCCCTACCCTTCTCTGATCCCTCTCTGCAGAGCCTGCCAGTTCCTGCTGCAGAGGCCAGGCTGAAAACAGCTGGAGCTGGTGGAGTCAGGCTGGGAACACGGCAGTACACAAGTGTGAAGCAAGCACAGGAGCTGCCAGCTCCAACAGCAACCAGGCTGCTCCATGTCAGCTTTTTCCTGCCCTGCTCACTGGCAGCCTGCCCGGCACAGCCCAGGGTCAGCCAGGACACCGCACAGCAGCAGAGTGCAGTCACCTTCTGGGCTTTGTGCTCTGCAGAGCACTTGGCCAGGGGAGCAGCAGGGCAGTGAGAGCCTGGTAACTGCAGTGGGACCTGCCAACTGCAGTTGGCTCATCCTACAGGATCCTGGCACTTGCATCCCTAGGGATTCACTAGGAGCAGGCTGGTGGCCTCGGCTTTCGCACCCTGTCTTGACCTGGCTTTGACAGGAAGCTTTGGAACAGCCCCAGCTCGAGAACAGAACAGCTCCACTCCAGCTCCTTTGTGTCTGCACTCCAGGAACACTGAGGAGCTGGAGCAGGTCCAGAGAAGGGCAGCGAAGCTGGTAAAGGGTCTGGTGAGGAGCAGCTGAAGGAATTTGGGCTGTTTTCCCTGGGGGAAGACATTTTCCCTCTATAACCCCCTAGAAGGAGGTTAGAGCCAAGTGGGGGTCAGTCTCCTTTCCCAAAGAACAAGTGATATGACAAGAGGAAATGGCCTCGAGTTGCTCCAGGGGTGGTTTACGCTGGACAAGGGGATCAATTTCTTCATGGAAAGGGTTGTCAGTGGGCAGTGGTGGAGTTCCCATCCCTGGAGGGGTTTCAAGCCATGGAGACATGGTGCTAAGGGCCACGGTTTGGTGGTGACCTAGCAGTGCTGGGTTAACTCGATGATCTGGGAGGTCTCTTCCAACCCAACCTATTCTGTGATTCCAGCATTTCAGAGCTGAGCCTGCTGGTTATTCATTTGCTTTTCATTACTCAGCAGAGGCTGCAGCCAATTAATGCCAAGAACATTCAAGCAACAGAGTCCAGAGCCTTCACCTTCTGCCAGCGGGAAACTCTGACACCTCAGAACTGGCAGGAAGATCAGGCAGCCCCAGCTGCAGCCTTCCGCTCGTCATGGCAGGGCTTTCTTACCTCAAAAGGTAAACATGAGTTCAGTTTGGTGTTCCTGACCACTGCTGGCTTGCCAAGGAACTAGAGGACAAGCCAACTGACAGAGGTTCCTCTCTTGCTCTCAGAGCAGGGCATCCACTGCTCATCAGCTCTGCCAGAGAGAAGCAGCTGGCTGGAAGCACTGAAATGCTGCAGGCTTCCAGCTCCAGGAACCAGCAGTCAGAGAAAGGAGCCTCAGAACAAAGGCACCGAGGAGCTGCTTTCAGCAGCAGGCCAGAAGCCTGTGCAAAACTGCATGGTAGATGGCACCAGAGCACAGCCTGGTCCCACCAGCCAACAGAGGACTGGCAGAGACAGGAGACACCTGCCATGAACCTTCTCTAGATGAAGACAAGCTCTAACCACACAGGTGCCTTTACACCACACTGCTTACTGTGTGCACATAGAACTGAGCTCTCCTCACCAACAGCTTCAAACATCGTACAATGGCTTTGGTTGGAAGAGCCTTCTAAGGTCACAGGCTCCAACCACTGACCCAACACCACCATGGCCACTAAACCATGTCCCAGAGTGTTTCTTGAACACCTCCAGGGATGGGTACTCCACCACCTCCCTGGGCAGCCTGCTCCAGTGCCTGACCACTTTCTCATCCCAACAGGAAGGTAGGTGGGCAGCTGCTGCTCCAAGCAGAGAGCAAACAGATCCCAAGCCAACAAATCCCAACCAAATGTGCCTGCTGTGGACAGCAGGACCCTAAGATGCCTTTAGGCTTAGAATCTCTGCTTCAGACATGGCCCCAGCCCAATAAACTGCTTTAATATTGGGGAATAGGAAATGTAGGGATTGAGAGGTGGGCTCAAGCCAACCTCCTGAAGTACAGCAAGGCCAAGTGTGCAAGGTCCTGTACCTAGGTCAGGGAAATCAGGAGCAGAAATATAGGCTGGGTGAGGAGTGGCTCAAGTGCAGTCTGCAGGAGAAGGACTTGGAGATGTTGGCTGATGACAAACTCAAGATGAGCCAGCAATGGGCACCGGCAGCCCAGAAGGCAGCTGTGTGCTGGGCTGCATCCAGAAAGTGTGGCCAGCAAGACACGAGAGGTGATTCTGCCCCTCTGCTCTGCTCTGGTGAGACCCCACCTGGAGTCTTCTGTCCAGCTCTAGATTCCTCAGCACAAGAAGGACATGGACCTGTGGAAGAGGGTCCAGAGGAGGCCACAAAGATGATTACAGGGTTGGAGAAGCTCCCAGGTTGAGTGAGTTGGAGCTGTTCAGCTTGGGGAAGAGAAGGCTCAAAGGAAACCTTAGATCAGCCTTCCAGCACCTGAAGGGGACTACAGGAGAGCTGGGGAGGGACTTTTTACAAGGGCTTGTAGTGCTAGGATGAGATGAAATGACTTTGGGGTGGAAGAGGGGAGACTGAGACTGGATATTAGGAAGAAATTATTTCCAGTGAGGAGGGAGAGACACTGGAACAGGTTGGCCCAGGAAGGTTGTGGATGCCTCCTCCCTGGAAGTGTTCAAGGCCAGGGTGGATGAAGTGTTAAGCAACCTGGTCTAGTGGAAGTTATCCTTGCCCATGGCAACGGGGTTGGAACTGGATGATGTTTGAGATCCCTTCCAACCCAAACCATTCTATGAGTCTAAGAATCCTATGATCTCAAAAGCTTGCCTGCTAGAAATTTGAACTTTGAGTTATTCCTTCCCTGCTCTGGGGAAATGTTAGCTGCAATCAGGGAAAAGCTCCAGGGAGGAATAAAGGAGAAATAAAGGAGAAATAAAGGAGGGTTTATTTGCACTGGAAAGAGGAGAAGGGGAAAGAAAAAAATAAAAAGCTGAATTTCCAAAGATGAAAATGTTTCCCCAAAGCCCCACTTGCTTTAAAAAAAAAAAAAAAGAGAGAGGCTTTTCCATCCTCCTGGCTGACAGCAGACTGGTGGGAGCTGACTCGGAGCAGTTGAGCTATTTCACAGAGGAGCCTTGGGTAGAGGCAAGCCTCCTGCTGCTGTTTGTTTTAATGCTTCCCACTGAATGTCAACGGAGACCAAAGAACGACAAGTACACAGAAATACCCACCATAAATGCCAGCCCTTGTTAGCCAAGTAAATTGTGTGCTTAGCTGAGTCTGAGAGGAATCTTTGCAGAGTAAACACTGCCAGGAGCGTGAGGCAGAGCAAATATGTGAAGAAGAGGCGAAGACATGAAGAGCGACTTCGGAGGAATGTGATGGAGTGCCACCAACTGCAGCTCTGCTGGTGGGAAGCCTTGGCTAGGCCTGGCTGAGGAAGTGGAGCTTGATGGGCATGCTGAGCTCCTCCTGCCACTGCTGACACAGGAGATCCCCAGGTCTTCTCCTCCTAGAGAAGCTAGCAGGCTTCAATTGTAGAACCACAGAATGGTTTGGGTGGGAAGGGAGCTTTAAAGGGCATCAAGTCCAACACCCTGCAGTCAGCAGGGACGTCTGCAACTAGAGCTGGTTTCTCTCCCACCTCCTTGGGCAACCTGAGCCAGGCTCTCACCACCCTTGGGGTCAAACATTTCTCCCTTCTCCCCAGTCTCAATCTCCTTCTTTTAGTTCAAAGCAGTTCAAAACAGGCACTGCTCAAAATCTGTCCCCAGCTTTCTGACCAACCCCTTGAAGCACTGAAAGGCCACCAGAAGGTCTCCCTGGAGCCCTCTTTTCTCCATACTGAACAGTCCTAGCTCTCTCAGCCTGGCCTCACAGTAGAGGGCTTCCACACTTACCCCCATTGCTGTGGCCTCCTTTGGGCTCACTCCAACAGGTCCACGTCTCTGCCGTGCTGAGGACTCCAGAGCTGATCCCAGCACTGCAGGTGAGGTCTTAGCGGAGCAGGGCAGAGGGGCATGCTGCCCATGCTGCTGAAGATCAGCCCAGGACATGGCTGGGGCTGGGCTGAGAAAGCAGAGTGCTGGCTCACATTCAGCTTTGCACCCCTCCAGCACCCTTAAGTCCTTCACTGCTCTGAATTTCCTCTCATAGAGCCCAAGTCCTCATCCAAGTCCTGTTTCTTGCCCAACACGAACCCAGGGCAGCTCTCAAAGCTCATTCTCACTCATTAGGTTTCAATCTTTGAAGTTCTCTCTGGTGCCCATCTCAGGAGGTAATAATAGCATGTGGCTAATTAAAACCGAAACTAAGACAGGAGGGAGGTGCAGTAGGGTCGTGCTGACTGCCTAAGGGAGATGACTCCTCAAGACCTCAAGCCCAGAAGAGCAGCTCCAGCTTTTACCCTACCTTTCAATTCTACTCAAGGCAGCACAGTTAGCACAGCACAGAGACCTCAAGGGCAGCTGAGGGACATGAAGGTCAAGCCCCAGAGTCAAGACAGGTCATCACCATGCTGTCACCTTCCTCACAACCCTAGCAAGGACAGATCTCCTCCTCAGCAAGGTTTCATATTTGCACTTTTGATTAACATTTACAACAGGACAAGGTGGCTGCAGCAAGTGTTTTCCTTCCTTGTGCTTACCAGCTCTCTCCTTCAAGACAAGGACCTCCCAAGCAAAGCTCTTGCCAAAAAATCAACGTCAAACTAGATGATCTTCAAGGTCCCTTCCAACCCAAACCACCCAAAGTATCTACGAATTATGGCTTCAAAACACAGAAGGTGGCCAGGGCTGAGAAGCAAACACTTTGGGCACACATCTTTTGCCACCAGGGATATAAAAAAAAAACCCCACTCCAAACCCAAACCAAACCAGCAGCATTTTGAGAGCTAATTTAGAAAGGGTTTTGAAGGACTTGAAGCCACGTTCTGTAGCTACATGTTTCTCCTTCACCAAGTTCTGGATATCAGTTTCTCATGTCTCCCACTCAGCTTTCCCTCAGTAACACCTTTGAGATGACTTACACTGATGACAGGATGATTGAAGCCAAAAATCAGCGAGATAATGCCTCTGACAGCTGGCTCATCATTCATACCAGACTAAATTATTTTAGGAGAGGTGAAGGAATTAATCTAAGTGCCAGAAATAGGACCACAAAGCTTTATTTAAGTTTCCTTTCAGCATTATTTCTTGGCTGCCCTTCTCATCGCCATCCACCCACAGAGCAGCAGCAAAAGGGAAGGAGGTGCAAAGGAGCTCCTGCGGAGCTCAGGGGTGTCCCAAGACTCCTGGAAAAGAAGAATTTCCTGCCCAAAGCCCAGGTTTAATCCTCGCTTCCCGCAGGAAGGAGGGAGAGGGTGCAGCCGCAGCTCCCGGCGGTGATTCCGCACCATCTAGTGGCATCAGCTCCCCATGCAGCTCCGGCAGCTTCCAGCGCTCCATCGCCAGCCAGGCTCTGCCTGCCCATCCCGGTCACGGGAGCTTCCCAGACCAACGCAGGAGCTCCTTCAGACCGCTGCCTCCTCCTGATGGTTTTCCCTGTGGTGAGATAACTCGCTTCTCATGAGCTAATTACAGCTAGGCTGTAAACAAAAGCAGCGGTTTACTTCAGCCAGCGTCTGAACGTGGACTGTACCAAGGGGTTCTGCCCCTCTTCTAAGACCCCCACCTGCAGTGCTGGGGCCAGCTCCCAGGTTGGGTAGTGATAGGACTGGGGGGAGTGGAGCAGAACTAGAAGTGAGTAGATTCAGGTTGGATGTTAGGAAGAAGTTCTTCACCGAGAGGGTGGTGAGACCCTGCAACAGGGAGGTGGTGGAAGCCTCATCCCTGGAGCTGTTTAAGGCCAGGCTGGATGTGGCTCTGAGCAATCTGCTCTAGAGTGAGGTCTCCCTGCCCGTGGCAGGAGGGGCTGAGCTGGCTGATCCTTGAGGTCCTCTCCAGCCCAGACAATTCTATGAGGTCACTTGCTTTTGAACCCTGGGTCACAGCTCTAAAGGCCACCAGTCAGGTTGAACTCAATCGCTCTTAAATCACAGACTTCAGTCGATTCTCAGGTTTAGGGGTAATTAACTAAATCGAGTAAATTTGCCCCCTTAAGACTAAAAAAAAAAGCAACCATTAACGAAATCCCAACAAACTGTCTTCTATTTTTCACTGTGACTGCTGTCAGAAGAAGCCATTGTCCATCTCCTGTGCCCACCTAGCTGGCACTTGGCCCAACCTCTATGTCTTAAACAGTGGTTTAAAATCCCTACGAGGCCGGGTCTCAGTTCTCTTCGGTGTTTCTGGGCCCGCTGTACCGAGGTTATCCCCTCCCAAAACCCCAGGGGCTGCACTGGGTTCACTCTGCCTAGCAAGGAGCGCCCGAGCTGAACCCACTGTGTCCAGCAGAGGGCGACAGCGCTCCGGGCCGGTTGCCGCTATGGCAACGCGTGAGGCGCTCAAACACACCCCCCGCGCCCCCCGTCCCAACACGCACCCGTGGGTGGGTGCTGGTTGGCGGCTCTGCGCTACGTATGCACGCACGCTACGTGATGGCGCAAGACGCCGCCGCTCGCTGATTGGTTCGATTTGAATCGCTGCGAACGCGGGGTGCAGTCGGTTGGAGCCAGGGCAGGACCGGGGAGGCAGCGGCGGCAGCTTCGATCGCGATATCAGCCTCTTCCCTGCGACATGAAGTCCGCGTAAGTCATTCTTTGCTCCCGGCACGGCCGCGGGGCGCGGTTTGACCTAGGTCTGAGTTTGCTCCGCCTGTCCCTGTCGCCCCTGTCCCACTCCCGAGGAGCCGGCCCGGGTCGCCCCTGTCCCACTCCTGGGAGGCCAACCCTCGCTCTTTCCCCTTGTCACAGTAGGGCCCGGACGCCGCGGAGGCCGGCGCTGAAGAAACCGTCCAACCCTAGTCTGAAGGATCCCGTGGGGGTAAGTGCAGAGCCGCTGGGCAGGGGAAGGGCCGTGGAGAAGCCCCCGCGGTGAGGGCATTCCTGGGGGATGCGGGCTGCTGCCACCCTTTAGGGCTGCTCCGAGGAACAAGGGGCCCTGACCCCCCCCCCAAACCTTCATAGGTGTACTGCAGGGTGCGGCCCCTCAGCGGCCCGGACCAGGAATGTTGTATCGAGGTGATCAGCGAGACCACGGTGCAGATCCATCCACCTGAGGGCTATCGGATATTCCGCAACGGGGAGTACCGGGAGGTAAGGGAAACCTTTGTCTGTGTGTCCTCTGCCCTGGAGCTGGGCTGAAGTGCTTGCCTGGAGAACGAGGAGGGCTCGAAGGCTCTGTTGTTGAGGTTTCCTCCAGCCTTCTAGGTTGCACTGTAAGAAATACACGTTTTTAAATCCAAAAAACAAAAAGTGCAACAAATGCACCCTTAGGCATCAAATGTTTTCCATATGTGAAAAAGCTCTAGCGAGGTGGAGGAAAGGGGTAAAAGGAGCTAAGGCAAAGCTGATGAATGTTTAAACTGCTTGAAGGACGTTTTAATGTAGAAGTGCTGGGCCCAGGAGTGTGGGCAACAGGTGGAGAGAGAACTTAATATTTTCAAAGGTCTCTTGCAACCTCATCACTTCTGATTCTATCTTTTTTTTCAGACTCAGTATTCATTTAAAGAAGTATTTGGCACCCTTGTTGCGCAGAAGGAGCTTTTTGATGTGGTGGCTAAACCTCTGGTGGAAGATCTCATTCGTGGGAAAAATGGTAAGTGATTTTGTAAGGCTCAAGATTTATTTGCCAGGTAAAAAGATGAAAGTCTTGCTTGCAGTACCTTCCCTATACAGCATCTTTGGAAGTTGCTCTTGTCTTTCATGACAGCAGAAGTGAGTTTGTAGGGCCTGACCTCTTAGGCATGGTTTGGTATCACTTTGCTGGTCCTTGAAATCTCTAGGTTGTGTCAGACTCCTCAGAAACAGTCAACAAATTGGCATTGAGGAGGACTTTGGAGTGCTTGTGGGTGAAAAGCTCAACATGAGGCAGCACTGTGTGCTCCCAGTCTGGAGCAAGCCTGTCCTATGCTGAGCCCCAGCAGTGTAGGCAACAGGTGGACGGAAGGGCTTGTGCCCTGCTCAGACCCCATCTGCAGGACTGGGGCCAGATCTGGAGTCCTCAGCACAGCAGAGACATGGACATGTTGGGGCAGGGCCAGAGGGGAGGCCACAGCAAAGCTAGGAGGGTTGGAAGCACTCTGCTGTGAGGCCAGGCTGAGAGAGTTGGGGTTGTTCAGCCTGGAGACAGGAAGGCTTCAGGGAGAACCTCCAGTGGCCTTTTAGAGCTTCAAGGGGGCAGTTAGAAAGCTGGGGACAGACTTTTGAGCAGGACCTGTTGTGACAGGACAAGAGGTGATGGTTTGAACTAGAAGAGGGAGATTCAGACTGGAGAGAAGGGAGAAATGTTTGACATTGAGGGTAGTGAGACCCTGTCCCAGGTTGCCCAGAGAGATGGGAGATGCCATATCCCTGGACCCATTGCAGTCAGGTTGTTTGGGCTGTGAGCAAGCTATTCCAGTTGCACAAATCCCTGCTTGACTGCAAGGGGTTGGAGTGGATGACTTTGAAAAGCCCATTACCACCCAAAACAGTCTGACTTTATGCAAACAGCAGTGATGAGAGTGGCTTTTGCTGGGCTGGAATATTTTACTGTTAACTATTCAGGTGAAGTCGTTATTTTTTGCAATCTTTATTTGACCCAAGAAAGAGTTTGTGCTTATAACTGAGCATCTTTGGGTGACAGCAAACATCATCACCCAGTTTTTTTGTCCCTCTTAGGTCTGCTTTTCACCTATGGTGTGACAGGCAGTGGGAAGACCCACACCATGACAGGATCTCCTGGTGATGGAGGGCTTCTCCCACGATGTCTGGATACGATCTTCAACAGCATAGGGCCCTTCCAGGCCAAGCGATTTGTGAGTGTCTTTGCACTTGGTTCTCCCCAGCCTCCAAACAATTGATAAAATGTTGTGTTTTGAAGTGTTTCTCTGCTGTCTAGATGTGTGACTGGAGCCCTTGAATAAGAAAACCAACCAAAAAACCTTCTTTCCCATGGGATCTGAAGAGTGGGGCCAAAGAAGGAGATGTAGTAGCTAGAGATGCGCATCTCATGAAGATGTGTTTTCTGGCTGTAACTGTAATTAATTAACTTGAAAACAGTGGAGAGGAACCTGAGAAATAAAATGAAAACTCATTACAAGGTCAAAAAACACAGGAAAGCTTATGTAAAATAGCCTAGAACACAATGTGAGGCTTTTCTTGTGATCAAACAGTTCTGGATTTTGGCTATCTAAATATATTTGAAGTGACATTGGCAGACATTTCTTTGGGAGCTCTTAGGAAGCATCTTGGAAATGGCTTTTTTCTGTGGAGGATGTGGTATTTGTTCATCTCCAGATCTCTTGATCGAGTCATTTGTTGGCCAATGTGATCTTTTCTCTAATGTTTGTCACTCTGTTGTCTAAACCTTGCTGCTCAGGTTTTTAAGCTGGATGACAAGAATGGTGTGGAAGTTCAGTGTGAAGTAGATGCTCTCTTAGAGCGCCAGAAAAGAGAAGCCATGCCTGTGCCAAAAACTCCCTCTGGCAAGTAAGTAACTGCTGTAACAAGAATGAACCAGATTAATCTCAGTGTTACTCTCTGGGTTTTAACTTGCCTTAACTAATCTTTGTTTAAAAAACAAAACAAAGAAATATACCTGGAAAGGTAGGTTATTTAGAATCCCAGCATGGTGGGGGTTGGAAAGGACCTCTGCAGATCATCCAGTCCAACCCCTCTGCTAAAGCAGGGACACCCACAGCAGCTTGCTCAGGGTCACAATGGCCAGGTGGGTTTGGGAGCTCTCTGGAGAAAACTCCACAACCTCTCTGGGCAGCCTGCTCCAGGGTTCCAGCACCCTCACACCAAACAAGTTTCTCCTCCTGTTCAGGTGGAACTTCCTGGGTTCCCATTTGTGCCTGCTGCCTTTGTCCTGTCTCTGGGCACCACTAACAAGAGTCTGTCCCTATCCTCTTGCCCCTCACACTTTACTCACGCTGAGCATTTAGCAGAGATCCCCTCTGAGGCTGCTTCTCTCCATGCTCAGCAGCCCTAGGGCTCTCAGCCTTTCTTCCTCACAGAGATGCTCCAGGCTCCTCAGCATCTTTGTAGCCTCCACTGGACCTTCTCCAGTAGTTCCCTATCTCCTGAACTGGAGAGCCCAAAACTGGACCCAGTACTCTAGATGTGGCTTCACTAGGGCACAGTAGAATCCTAGAATGATAGAATGGTTTGGGTTGGAGGAGACCTCCAGAGGCCATGCAATATTTTGAGTGACTGCACAATTAAGTATTTGGATCACAAGACTTGGAATCAGTCAACAGAAGTCTGGGGTTTGTGCCTATTAATCTAGGAGCGAAACTTCAGACTGTGCTGTCTGTCTCAGAGCTGATTTTCTTTTAACTCTGTGGCTGCTGCCTGAGTTCTTCCCTGTCTGTGACTGCTTCACTACAGTCACTTTCTCGGTGTATTTTCAACAGGAGACAAATAGATCCAGAATTTGCTGACATGATCAATGTACAAGACCACTGCAAAGTGGAAGAAGTTGATGAAGACAATGTCTACAGTGTCTTTGTCTCCTATATAGAGATCTACAACAACTACATCTATGACCTCTTGGAAGAAAACCCCTTTGAGCCTATAAAACCCAAGTGAGTTTTCTGCTTCAATTATGCTTTTGTGGGAGCTCCTGTCTTTGTGACTTTGGTCTTGGCAAGTCTGGCTCAGTTCATGGGAATTCTTTAAAATCACCTTGAAGTGATGGCAAAGGGGTCCAGATTGTAATACTGAAGTGTGCCATGTATCATCATAGTATCATAGTATCATCAGGGTTGGAAGAGACCTCACAGATCATCAAGTCTAAGCCGTTACCACAGACCTCAAGGCTAGACCATGGCACCAAGTGCCATGTCCAATCCTGCCTTGAACAGCTCCAGGGACGGCGACTCCACCACCTCCCTGGGCAGCCCATTCCAGTGGCCAATGACCCTCTCAGTGAAGAACTTTCTCCTCACCTCGAGCCTAAACTTCCCCATGTAGTTGTATTCCTGTTAAGGCTTGATGCTTTCATTAAAATAAGAGATTAATAAGCAAATATTTAATTTGTTAGACAGTGTAGTATATCCCACTGAGATTCTTAGTCTCTTTAAGATAGTTCCTAGCAGGTGACTACAACTTGAAGAGTAAGCTGAAATAGCTGACTCGAAACAGTGTATTGGGCAAAATCAGCTACTTTTTTTAGCTTTACACTTAAGGCTTGCATATTAATTCACTTTGTGTCTGTAATTTGCATAAAAGCAGCAAATTAATTTTCTCACAAAGGAAATTCTGGGTAGCTTTTGGAAAGCTATGCTTGGCTGATGTCTAAAATCTTGAGACACAGGGTAAAAAAACCCAAACCTAAAACCAATTTGCAATCATCACTGAATACATTTAAGTTCTAAACCCATTAAAGAAAGCCCAATGCCAATTAGTATATGTGTTAATTAAAGATCTACAAAGAGCAGAGCAAAACATGCTGAACCATCAAGGACTGTCTCCAAGGTATTGATGTGAGAAAGGGTTGAATAAAATTGTTTGGTTTGATATTGTGCTCATACCCAACAAAAAAAAAACCCTCAGCTTAGGAAGACTTTTTGGATTGTTTCTACTTCTGGAACCTTCAGTGTTGTTCTATATGAGAAGTTTTTGGACACAAGCAGAATGATTTAATGTGATTTTTTTTTTTTTCTTTTAACCCTATTTTTTTGGTAGGTGGAACAGTTGCAACACTCCTGTGCGAAATGCTGACTTGATGTACGTGCATAAGTGTCAAAAAGAAAGCAAATTCTGTCAGTAGAAGCAGAAAGTCAACTAAAATAGACTGGCTTCCTCTCACTCCTTGCTTCACTAGTGGCTATAGAATGCTGCTGAAGCCATCTTGCTTCTGCATGCATGTAGAAAACTGGTAGCTGCCACCCAAAGCTATGATTTGCAGTAAGAATTGCAATCAAATATAGCTTCTAAATTAGAGCAGTAGCTGAAGTGTCACTAATCTTGGCTAGATGTGTGTCCCTCTGCTTCCTCTTCCATTTGCTGTATCTTAGCATCTTCAGTCTGAATTTGGCACTTTGAAAGACAATTTGTGTGATGTATTGTGCCACAAACTACTCAATTCCAGTGGCTTGTTTTTTTTTTCCCCTATTTTTAAGACCTCCCCAGTCCAAACTACTTCGTGAAGACCAAAATCACAACATGTATGTCACAGGCTGCACAGAAGTTGAGGTAAAATCTACAGAAGAAGCTTTTGAAGTGTTCTGGAGAGGTAAAATCTTGTTCAGTACAGAGGACTTTATCCTGGACATGATCTTGCTGAAAACAGAACTGACTGGTTAAAATGTTTTCAGAGGGGTTGTTTTCCTTCCTTCTTCCCAGGTCAGAAGAAGAGGAGGATTGCAAACACTCAGCTGAATCGAGAATCGAGTCGCTCTCACAGTGTGTTCATCATAAAGCTGGCCCAGGCACCCCTGGATGCTGATGGGGATAATGTGCTGCAGGTGAGTTCTGGGGCAGATTCTTTAAGCAGAACTGTCTGAGCTATTTTCATCCAGTTCAACCCTCAACCCAGCACTGAAGGGTCAACACCGCACCAGGTACACATGCTGCTTGAACTCTCCCAGGGATGGTGATTCCATCACTGCCCTGGGCAGACCATTCTAATGTTTGAGACCCCTTTCTGGGAGGAAATATTTCCTAACACCTAGCTTAAACCTCCCCTGGCACAACTTGGAACCATTTCCTCTAGTCCTGTTACTTGACACCAAGGAGAACAGGCTGCCCCCTCCATGCTCCAACCTCCTTTCAGTTAGTTGTAGAGAGCAATGGGGTCTCTCCTCAGACTCCTCTTCCTCAAACTAACCATCCCCAGCTCCCTCAGATGCTTCTTGCAGGCCATTGCCTCCAGTCCCTTCTCTGGACACATTTGGGCATTAGGAAGAAATTCTTCCCCATGAGAGTGGTTATGCACTGGAACAGGTTGCCCAGGGAAGCTGTGGAGGCTCCAAGCCTGGAAGTGTCCCACACCAGGTGGGATGAGGCTTTGAGCAACCTGGTCTGCTAGGAAGGGTCCCTGCCCATGGCAGGGGGGTTGGATTTGGTTGGAAGCTGCTTTAAGGTCCCTTCCAACCCAAACCCTTCTGTGATTCTCTGCTATTCTAAGTGTGCATGCTGGTTTGAAGAAGCTGGGGTATTCCCCTCAGCCTTGATAGAAAGAACAATGTAGAAGCTACTGGTGTGTGTTTTGTGACAGGAGAAGGAGCAGATCATCCTGAGCCAGCTGTCACTGGTGGATCTGGCTGGAAGTGAAAGGACAAACAGAACCAAAGCTGAAGGCAGCAGGTTGCGAGAGGCAGGTATGTGCCACTTTCAGGCAGCCTGGTGACTTCATCTGCTAATCCATAGTCACCTTACTCTTGTCTCCTAGAGAAGGCATCACAGGAAGAATTGAAGGGTTCTCTTGTGATGTTCAGTTGTTTGATCTGATGATATTAAACCCTCCAGTTTGGAAAGCAGAAGTTTGTAGCAACACTTGGGTTAATTAGAGCAGTTGTCTAACAAATGTAACTTAACCTTAACTGAAGTTTATAGTTTAACCAGTTTCTTCTCAAATAAACTGCTCAGTAATTGGAGAGCCTGATCTGAGTGGCTGCCAACAGATTCATTTTTTGTTTTCCTTGTGTTGCTTTTTAAAGGTAATATTAATCAGTCCCTCATGACGCTAAGAACCTGCATTGAAGTCCTAAGGGAAAACCAGATGTATGGAACAAATAAGGTGTGTGTGCAACACATGAATTCTCCTCTGATTTGATGAAGCTCTGCTGTAAGGAAAGCTTGCTAGATCTTTTCTGTACTTCATTTCAAGATGGTGCCATACAGAGACTCCAAACTGACTCACCTCTTCAAGAACTATTTTGATGGGGAAGGAAAAGTCCGAATGATTGTGTGTGTTAATCCTAAGGCTGAGGACTACGAGGAGAGCTTGGTAACTCTACACAGATTTTACCTCAGTCCATCCATCTTCTTTCCTCTGTATCACTGAGTTCTTGTTTAGTAGGTCAGAGGAATGATAAATTTCCTTGCCTGGGCATGTGAGATGATAGATAAATAATACTGTAGGGCAAATATGGGCCAGAGAGAAGGAAGAAAACTTCTGTGGTGAGACCTTGGCCCAGGCAGCCCAGAGAGGCAACAGAAGTCCTCCTCTGGAGCTGTTAGACATTAGGAAAACTTCCCTGTGACCGTGGTGAGACACTGGAGCAGGTTGTCCAGAGAAGCTGGGGAGACTCCAACCCTGGAAGTGTTCAAAGCCAGGTTGGATGAGGCTCTAGTTGCAGGTATCCCTGCTGATTGCAAGGGGTTTAGACTTAGATGGCCTTTAAAGGTCCCTTCCAAGCCAAACGATTCTATGATTCACTTGAAATGCGCCCTCAAATTCGTTATTTTTCCTAAAAATGACACTGCTACTTGCTTCCAAAACAGGAAAGGTTTCTCTTCATTCCAGAAGTCCAAATAGCCACATTCAGGTGTTTAATCCCTCCTATGACTGTACTTGGAAAGACTTCAGCTGTCTCACAGTGATGGTTGGTTGGGGAGGTGATACTGGATGGTTTCTGGATGTTCTGCTTCAGAATCACAACTTGTTGGGCACTACTTCAGACCACAGCTTGATGATGTTCCCTCTCATACTTCTCTTTGTCCTCAAACTGCCATTGTGCTGCTTCTGGCTGGTTGTGTTGTTAACCTTCTGTTCTTCTACAGCAAGTCATGCGCTTCGCAGAGATGACCCAAGAGGTAGAAGTTGCCAGACCTGTTGACAGAGCCCTCTGCGGCTTAACCCCAGGCCGGCGCTACAGGAACCAGGCCTTCAGAGAGGAGCTGGCACGGAAACTGGAGCTGCGGGGTGGCCCCATAGATGGAGGTGAGTGCTAGAGTGTGGTGATGACAGCACAGGCTGTTCTGGTGGTGGCTGAGGCTGTTCTGAAATGCTGCCTGTGCCTTGGAAAGGCAAAAGGAATCCCAGTGTGGTGGGGGTTGGAAGGGACCCCTGGAGATCGTCCAGTCCAATCTCCCTGCTTGCTCAGCATCAAAGTGGCCACCTGGGTTTGGGAGCTCTCCAGACAAGGGGACTCCACATCCTGTCTGGGCAGCCTGCTCCAGGGCTCCAGCACCCTCACACCAAAGAATTTTTCCCTCATCTTCAGATGAGTTGCAGTTGGTGCCCTCTGGGCACCACTGAGAAGATTCTGCCCCCATCCTCTTGCTGCAGACCCTTTAGCTCTTGCTGAGCATTGAGCAGAGTCCCTCTCAGGCTGCTCTTCTCCAGGCTCACCAGCCCCAGGGCTCTCAGCCTTTCCTCCTCAGAGATGCTCCAGGCCCCTCCGCATCTCTGTAGCCTCTGCTAGACTCAACAGTAATTTCTAGGCTCATGAACTGAGGAGCCCACAATTGGACCCAGTACTGGAGATGTGGGGTCAATGGGCCAGACTAGTTGGAGAGAAGAACCTCCTTCTACCTGCAGGTTATGCTCTTCTTCATGCACCCCAGGACACCATTGTCCTTTTGGCCATGAGGACACATTGCTGCCTCACGGTGACCTTGTCCCATCAGCACTCCGAGGTCCTCTGCAGAGCTGCTTTCCAGCTGGTCAACCCCTCCTCACCTGTACTGGTGCAGGGGGTTCTTCCTCCCTGGGTGGAGGACCCTACACTTGCCCTTAGTGAACTTTATGATGTCCTAATGGGAGGAATTCCACTTAATTGTAAACCTTCTCTGCTCCAGTTCCTGCTCTTTTCCTACAGCCATGCTACTTGTAGTAGAAACCCGTTTCTTGTCTAAGGCTCTGAGTAATTCTTTGTTATTGATGAGTTGAATTCATGGTCTCATTATTGCACCTCCTGGAAGGAAATTTGTGCTGAGGGTGATACTTTGTATGCTTAGGCATCAAGAGTTGCCTGGAGCTATTATAAAGCCATGAATCAAGAATGTCACATCTAATCTTTTTCTCAACACTGTCATCTTTGAAGACTTCTTCTCATTAATGACTCTGTCTGCTCCACAGCGCTGTGAAATGAATGATCTTGGGCTGGCCTCTGTCAGGTGGAATTGTCCTGCTTTGTGTTTGCTGACAGACTCTCTTGGCTTTCAATCCTGCAGAAACAGAAGAGCAATTTGGTTCAGAAACCTTCTTGCAGAACTTCCCTCCATTGCCTCCCTGTGAGCTGTTGGACATTAACGATGAGCAGACGCTTCCAAAGCTGATCGAGGTCCTGGAGCAACGTCGTAAAATGAGGCAAACCTTGTCAGAGGAGTTCTCCAAAAATGGTAAGATTTGCAACATCAGTCTGGAGGTTTCAGCATCCTTGGAGTCTTTTACTTAAGTGACCTCATGAAAGAAGCAACTTGTATTTTAAAAAACAATCCTGGTTTTGAGGTAATGACGTTGCTGGTAGCATTGAAATGGAAAGGAGAAAACCCAGACCTCCTTCTGCTACAGAGATACAGTCAGAAGGGTAAAATAATTGATTCTCTTGCAGTGCTTGCCTTCAAAAAAATACTGCAAGATTTTGACACCAATGTTGCATCCAAAGAGAAGTATTTTCAAGGAAAGCTGTCTGAAAGAGACAAAACAATAACAGGGCAGAAAACAGAGATGGAACGTCTGGAGAAGAAAATTAAGACTCTGGAATACAAGGTCAGGATACCTCTTTCTACCTGTTTTTGACAAGCTTCTTGACATTTTTCATCTATTTGGACTTCTGTAAAGCTTTTGACACAGTTCCCCATGACATTCTTCTTTCTGAGCTGGTTAGAGGTAGATTTGATGGGTGGACTGCCCAGTGGATAAGGAATTGGTTGGATGATAGTATTCAAAGGGTAGTGGTCAATGGATTGATGTCCAGATGGAGATGGGAGACAAGTGGTGTCCCTTAGGGGTCCTTAGTGGGTCCAGTGCTGTTCAGTATCTTCATCAATGACACAGCAAGATGGAGGCACTCTCAGCAAGTCTGCAGATGACACCAAGTTGAGTAGTGAGGTTGATAACACTGAAGGATAGGATGGCTGCTGTCCAGAGGGACCTGGAGAGGTGGGCTGAGGAGAATTTCATGAGGTTCAATAAGGCCAAGTGCAAAGTCCTGCACGTGGGTCAGGGCCTTCCTTGGTATCCAGGCTGGGGGATGCTGAGAAAAGGACTTGGGGTACTGGTGAGTGAGAAGCTGGAGATGAGCCAGCCATGAGCACTTGCAGCCCAGAAGGTCAATGGCAGCCTGGGCTGCATCAAAAGTAGTGTGGCCAGAGATGGACAGAGAAGATTCTGCCACTTCACTTTGTTCTGCGACCTCACCTGCAGTACAGTATCCAGATCTGGAGACCCCAACACAAGAAGACATGGAGCTGCTTGTAGTAGGTCCAAAGGAGGCCATGAAGATGATCAGAGGGCTGGAATACCTCTCCTATGAGAACAGGCTGAGGGAGTTGAAGTTGTTCAGCCTGGAGAAGAGAAGGCTCCAGGGAGACCTTGGAGCAGCCTTCAGTATCTGAAGGGCCCTACAGAAAGACTGGGGAGGGACTGTTCAGAAGAGACTGTGGGCATAGGAGAAGGGACAGTGGTTTGAGACTGGAGCAGGGGAGATTTAGGTTGGACATGAGGACGAAGCTCTTCACAGTGAGGGTGATGGAGCACCAGAACAGGTTGTCCAGAGATGTGGTTGAGGCCCCATCCTTGGAGACATTCAAGGTTAAACTTAGTGGAGCCCTGAGCAACCTGATCTAGCTGGAGATGTCCTTGGTTGCTGGAGCGGGGTTGGACAAGATGACCTTTGAGGGTCCCTTCCAGCCTGATGCATTCTGTGACTAGGAGTTGTCTGCAAGATGAGTGTTAGAAACAAGATAGAAAATCTTTTGCTGAGAACTTTAGTGAATATTTTTGTTTGCTTTCTTATGAGGTGAAGCTTTAAATAGATGAAAATGAGCAACTTCAGCTGTAGAATACCTCAACCTTTTGGGTTTGGGGACTACTTCTCTGGGGCTATTTGTACAACAGCCAACGCAGTCCAGTCTGTGTTACCAATACAACAGAAACAATGATTCTGGGCTTGGTTGGTTGTGCCACACAATCAATTCCTTCCTCTCTTCCTGCAGATTGAGATTCTAGAGAAAACCACCACCATTTATGAAGAAGACAAGCGCAGCCTTCAGCAAGAGCTGGAGAACAAGAACCAGAAGCTGCAGCGTCAGGCCTCTGACAAGCGGAGGCTGGAGGCTCGCTTGCAGGGCATGGTGACAGAAACAACCATGAAATGGGAGAAGGAGTGTGTAAGTGACTGCTGGAGGAGCTGGGTGGCTTTGCTTTGGGAAGGGTTTCAACCTAGCAGCAGCATTAGGAGTGGATGTAAACTACAGCACAGGAAGTGCCACCTCAACATGAGGAAGAGCTCCTTTACTATCAGAGTGCCAGAGCCCTGGAACAGGCTCCCCAAAGAGGTTGTGGAGTCCCCTTCTTGGGAGACTTTAAAGGCCTGTGCAACTCACACTGGATTATGCAGTCCTGCTCTGGCAGGGGGGTTGGACTGGGTGATCTTCCAGGGTCCCCTATTCTATGATTCTGTATTATCTGAGGGCTGAGACCAGGAGCATTGATGTAGTTTTAACCATGCTCTCATTTATCATCGTTTAGGAAGCAAAATACTGATGGCATTAACTGTGGTAGAGTTGTATGATCTGAAAAGTCTGTTTTGAGCTTGGTCTGCTGTTGTTTCCAACAGCTTGTATCTCCCTGGGGAAGAATTCCATTCCATGTGGAATATCTCAATCCCTTCAGCCATTCAGCCCAAGTCTTTGTGTGTGGTCCTTCATGCTGTTCCTCCCTTGCAGGAGCGTCGTGTAGCAGCAAAGCAGCTGGAGATGCAGAACAAACTCTGGGTGAAAGATGAAAAGCTGAAGCAGCTGAAAGCTATTGTGACAGAACCAAAGACTGAAAAACCAGAGAGGCCTTCACGGGAGAGGGACAGAGAGAAGCCTGTTCCCAGATCTGTGTCTCCTTCACCAGTACCTGTGAGTTGCCTTGAAAACACCTTTGGATAGAGGGGAATGAGCAGATCTGGGACAATGAATGAAGTGCAGACCACTTCAGTGGCTAGGAAATGGTTCCCAAGCACAGAACTTGGATAACTTCAACTTGGTTTGAATTCTTTGTCTCCTGTTGCCTTTGTCAGTACTCTTTATTTGTGCCTCTCTCTTCTGATGATGCTGGTGTTGGAAGAATGGCTCTTCATGCTGCCACTGCCACACCATGCCTCTCCAAACCCACGCTCTAGAGTAGCTGGGTTGGCACCCTGCAGGTTGTATTGGTTTGTTTTATTGCTGTTTCTGTGTGTTCACTAACTTCTTTCCTGTTCTCTCCAGCCTTCTAGTAACCTTGCTCAGGTGCCTCACAGCCAGCAGCTGGTGAGCAACCCTCAGCTGCACAGACGTTCTAATTCTTGTGGCAGCATTTCTGTGGCCTCCTGTGTGCTGGAATGGGAGCAGAAAACCCCTTCACACAAGCAGACCAGTGGCACACCCACTGCAAGGAGTAGACATCAAGAACAAAATAGAGACACTAATACCTCAGACAGAAGGAGAGGGATGTGCTGGACTGGAGTCATTGAGGTTCCCAGGCGTAGAGATGAGCTAGAGATAGAAGAGGATCAATGCTGCAGGGTTAGTGCTGCTCCTCTCAAATGTAGTGTTGCTTGGTCTGGCTCCAAAGCTCCTTACAACAGCTCTGACCCTCAGCATACCTAACATAGAGTAGAGTTCTCCCCTCAGTGTATCTCCAGTAGATTATCAATGCTTCCAAATCAAGCTTCTCTGCTTATTCTTTTTTTAACTAGATGATTAGAAACTCCTTACAAAGCACCTGTGTATTTCTTGCTGGCACTTAGCCTTTGCAAGGAGCTCTGAACTAGCTAGACCTTTCCTCTAGATATGAGTGTCCTCATGTTTTAACTTGTGTCTTGTCTCCTCAAGCTTATCTTGCAGCCTGCAGTCTGTTTGGGCAGCTTAAAAGGTGGTTTTTGTGAACCATATCTGCTGGAAATGGTGCTTGGACAAACATTCTGCTTGTGTGAATCTTAACTTGAACTCTTTGCCCTAATTTTCACATCTGTGTTAAAGTTCTGGGGGCTTTGCTTACAGTTAGGAGACTTTTTTTCTTTCCACTAAAGCCCTGTTTGTAGTGGTGGTGTCTCTGTCACATTATCTCACTGGCACAGTGGCTCAGAGAAATCAAAAGGAATTGTACAAAGGAGGAAAGTTCATTGTGGTACAATTCAGTTTGGATTGTTCTTCAAAATCTCCATCACTTTCTGGGCCCTCTAAAGCCAGGGATGTGCTTTTAAACAATTGTTATTCCAATTAATTAATACACCAACCACTGCCAGCAAATTAAGAGATGTGATCAACACCTTTTTCTGTCTGACACAGTCAGACATCACCAGCAGCAACACCCCCCCCACCTTAAAACTTCTAAGGCACCTTGGCAGAATTGTTTCCTGAAACCATCAATGGAACTAAGTAGTAGCCTATTAAAGGGGGGTGACAATGTATTTCAGTTCCTGTTGTTGTTGTTTTAATGGCAGAGTTTTTGGCTGAAATCCATCCCTATTTTCCTAGAGACGTTGAATTTTGAAGAGCTGCTTCAGACTTGTAAGGGGTTTGTGTGGGAAGGGCACAGCCAATCTCATGGCCCTTCCCTGGAGGTGTTCAAGGCCAGGTTGGATGGAGCCTTGGCCAGCCTGTTCTAATGGAAACTGTCCCTGTGTACGGGGGAGTTAGAATTCAGTGATCTTCAAGGTCCATTCCAACCCAAACCATTCTGTATCTGTTGGTCAAAGAACTCCTAATTGATGAGAGTTTTGGAGCATAACCTTACTGTTATTCAGAGGTCTCTAAAATGAAGTGCATAAAAGGAACAAAGCCTACAGATGCTCTTTTGAAAGCCCATTAAGAAGTCTCAAAGGGGATGAGTTTTTAAAGCAAGCTTCCAGAACGTTCTGATTTTCCTGAGCACCTGCCAGTAACGTCCATAAAATACAAATATCCAAACTTTGATCATTTCTCATGGATTTCCAACAGCTGCTTCCTCTGCTCTATTTACTCAGGAGTGAGGAGCTCACAAATCTCCTGGAGATGTTGGAAATCCATACTCAGATCTGCTTGCTTTGCTACCTCAGAAATACATTTTAATGTCTGAATGCTTCATGAAAAGATAAATTTGTCTTTTCTGGTTGGTTAATATGTTCATAGCAATCTGTTTGGATTTGGAAACTCAGGAGTGAAGAACAAGGAGCAATGGTTTGAAACTAAAAGAGGGTAGATTCAGGCGGGAGAGAAGGAAGAAATGTTTGACACTGAAGCTGGTGAAACCCTCACCCAGGTTGCCCAGAGAGGTGGGAGATGCCCTGTGCCTGGAATGATTCTAGATATGGCTGGTTGAGGCTCTGAGCAACCTGATCTAGCTGAAGGTGTCCCAGCTGACTGCAATGGAGCTGGACTGGATGACCTCTAGAGGTCCCTTCCCACTCAAACTATGATTCTGTATCCCGAGGTGTGGAATGGCACAGATTGGCTATCAGCCAAAACTGACAAGGAACAGGAAATTGGTGCAGAAATAATCTGTCCATGATATTATTCAGGGCTCTTGGTAACTCTGACAGCACTTCAGGAGCCAAGCTTTGATCTTGACCCAAGCACATCTTAACCAAACCTGCACAGTTGACTCCTGCTGATCACCTCTAAGATCTCCTGTGTGCTGATTTGCTTCTGCTTCTCTTCCACTCTGCTCAGAATGCTCCTCCAGTTCGCCTCAGACACAGACGGTCTCGCTCAGCTGGGGAGAGGTGGGTGGACCACAAACCACCTTCTAACCTGCCCACTGACACAGTCCTGCAGCCACACGTCCCTCATGCCATCACGGTGGCAGCTGCCAGTGAAAAGGCCCTAGCTAAGTGTGACAAGTACATGCTGACACACCAGGAGCTGGCCTCTGATGGGGAGATTGAAACCAGACTCATTAAGGTAAAGCAAACTTGGTGATAACCCTCTCCAAAACCTTCTTCTGGCAGCTGGCTTACAGGAAAGCTACATTTGGCTCCAGCTGGGAAGATTCTGTTTGAAAGTCTTGTGGAGGTGGATCCAAAATTGCTTTTAGAGCCTAGAAATGCTTCTCTGCAGTAGTGAGGAACTTTAATATCAACCACTGGCAAGGGTTAGGGCTGAGCTGGCCATTAGATGAGTGACAAATACTCTCTGCTTTAGCTCAGTCACTGTTTCCCATGAACTAAATGAATTTTTCCCTAGTAAAATGCAATAATCCATTTGGAACAAAATGTTTCCTAGAGTTGTGGCTGCAGTTGATCTTGTGGAATCAGTCTTGGAGTGATATTGGTTGATTTCCAGCAGCAGAGTCACTCTTGGGGTGATGTTATTTGATCTCCACCAGCACTGTGTAAGCTTGCTGTAGAGTTGGATACTCAGATGCTCCAAGAACATAATTGTTAGTAGTCAGCAGGCAAACAGAGACAGCCTAAGCTTTGAAAGTGTGCAGTGGTTGTGCCCCAAAGTGCTGACTGGCCTTACCTAAGGCAAACTGAGAGCTTTGGTATTTGTAGCAAGAAGCTTTTAGTTCCTTTTCCCTACAGTCAGGGGCATTCCAATGATGTCATCTTAGGCTTTGATATTTACAAAGCTCTCCCTCTTTTAAAGCAACCCTGTGGGTTCCAGCCAAAAGCCAAGTCTTGCATCACTGATGACATTCCTGTTCAAGCTGTGGGTTGGAACTGTTGTAACTTAAGCCCATGGTGTGATTTCTGGAGTGTCACTTAGTCATAATTATCATGCAGAAATATTTGTTATCATTGACTGCTCTCTAGGTTTCTTGCATGATCATTGTGGGTAGATGGTGTTTCTTCTTCATTGTACTCTGTGTGGCAAGAGAAGATGTCTAATGGAGGGGAGTTGGTGGCTGCTGACCTGCAAGCAGTGACAGTTGCAAGCGTTTAATTCTTGCGACAACTCGACCTGCAGCCATCAAACTGTACCTTGTGAACTGCTTTTTTGCTTTCCAGGGTGATGTTTTCAAGACCAGGGGTGGTGGACAGGCTGTGCAGTTCACAGAGATCGAGACACTGAAGCAAGAATCTCCAACTGGGTGAGCCGTGGTCTTCCTTTTAGGTGGTGTAACTCCAGCAGCACATGGGCAGCCACTTCTCATGACATGTTTGGACTTGGAAGCTGCTCAGTCTACCAGGAAATCACACAAAAGTAACTCAGAGTGGCTTCTAGATGCTGTAGGTACTTTTAGGGTCGGTGTGCTGCTGAAAGCAAGGTGTCCATTCAGAATGAAGGAGGAGACATGTCCCTGTGTGTGAGGATCTGCCCACATACCTCATGTTGGTCACATTTTTCTTTCCCTCCCTATTCCTCCTCTTCCAGGAGAAAGCGAAGATCATCCCCTTCCAATCCTGACCCACCTGAGGATGCTGCAGACTCTGAGTGGACTGATGTAGAAACCAGGGTAAGCTAAAAAAGGAAGGAGGGGGACACCTCGTGCTTAATCTGGGTGGTAAGTTGGGGTGATGCTGAGTGAGCGATGAACAGGACATACTGATGTTCTCTGTCTCCTCAGTGTTCTGTGGCAGTGGAGATGAGAGCAGGATCAGTTCTTGGACCTGGCTATCAGCATCATGCTCAGCCCAAGTAAGTGCAACTCTCCTTTGCAGCGGGGGATGCTTCATTCTCTTGCCTCATGGCAGCTAAAGTGAGAGCTTCACCTTCGTTTCTGTGTCTTCAGATAGGAATTACCTCTGTCTTTGTTTCAGTATGATTTAGGGAGGAGGAAACTGAGGCAGATAGTGAAACGTCTAGGGAAAGGTCATGGAATAACTGAATAGTTTTGGTTGGAGGAGACCTTGAAGATTGTGGAGTTCAACCATTCACCCTGCACTGCCAGGTCACCTCTAAACCATGGCCCTCAGCACCACATCTCTGTGACTTTGAAAGCCCTTTAGGAATGCAGACAGCACCACTGCTCTGGGCAGCCTGGGCCAGGCCTTGACAACCCTCAAGGGGGAGAAATTGTTCCTCATGTCCAACCTAAACCCCTCCTCTTGCTTCTTCCTTGGGAGAAAAGATCAACCCCACCTGGCTCCAGCCTCCTTTCGGGAATCTTTAGAAACCCAGAAGGTCTCTGCTTAGCCTCCTTTTCTCCAGCCCCTGGTCCATCAGCAGCTCCTCACCACCCCTGTTCTCCAAACCCTTCACCAGCTGTGTTGCTCTTCTCTGGACCAGCTCCAGCCTCTCAATGTCCTCCTCAGCGTGAAGGACCCAAACTGAATCCAGGATTTGAGACGTGGCCTCACCAGTGCCCTCGTCCAGGGGCACAATCCCTGCTTTGGTTCTGCCTGATGGCCACACTATTCCTGATGCCAGCCAGGATGCTGGTGGCCTTGGCTTGTAATGCCCACCATTAGAGCCCCCACATCTAACAAAGACTTCACTGACCAAATAATCACTTTGGATGCAAGTTCTGCTGAACCAGGGTGTGCAGAGCAGAATTCAATATCCAGGTTTGACCTCTTGCAGGTAGGGTCTGACACTGACTGCTCAGCTCAGGGAGAGAAGATGGACAATGTCAGAGAAGAAAGGGCTGGAGAGGTCAAGAGGGTTCTGTGAAGCCAAAATCAGCTTACTGCAGTTGGAATCCAAAGTGCTTCCAGCTGTGGTGGAGAAGGGTGTTTTGGAGAGGAACTAAAAGCAGGAGTTCCTTTCAGCTGAGGTGACAAAGAGTCCTTCATGGACTTTACTATAGCTAGTTAGAAAGTGGAGCCTACTCAAGGTGGCTACTACTGCTTGCAACAAGACAGTAAACCCTTTAGTTTGCCTGTGGGATGAGTTGGAGCTGGTTAAAGAACTGAAATGTTTCTTACTAGCTCTGCTCTTTGCCTATGTCAGTTGTGGACTTGCTTAGCACAGACACCTGAGCCTTATCCATCAGAAGAAAGAAAAAGGCTTTTGACTGCTGTTTAAGGGAAGCTGCTGCTGGGGCAAGTCTGAAACTTGTCTGTGGCTTTTTTCTTGTCTCTTTTAGGAGAAGAAAGCCCTAAAGTGAAGGTGATGCTGTGCTGGGATCCCCTGGGTTTGATCAGACTGATGGAACAATCTGCTGCCAGGGACCAGCTGGATACAAACCGCTTTCTTATCACCACAGGCTGGGTTTTGATAGCCAATAGCCTGTGCTGAGTAAATGGGAGATGTTTGCTTGTTGATCCCTGTCTGGGTGTGGATACTTTGAGTAGATGCCGGAGGAATCCCCTGCAGTCCTGTCCTCTGGGCTCCAGCTGAATGCCTTCTGTGCATAAAACCCTTGTTGGGAAGCTGGATCTTTCTAGATTCATGACTGAAGGTTTTTGCCTTGTCTGGGCTTTCAGCTTTTAACCGTGCAAAACTGTTCCTGGTCACTCTCCATCCCTGTCAGCTCTTCTCTTCTGAGGAGGCATCAATGCTGCTATTTATTTAGACACAGTCACGCACTTTAAAGTGTCTCTCTCTGCCATTTATTTTATTCTAGCCAGCAACAGCCTGGAAAGGTCTCTTCCTGGGATCTTTCAAGATCTCTTAGGATCTTCCAAGGTCTCTTCCTAGCAGAATTCCCTCTGGATTATTTAATATGCCAAACAGCCTGTGCAAACACTTTTTATACCTTCCTAGGAATGAATCAAGGAGGCTGATGTGAGGAGCTATGGTGACTATTTTGTAGTGGAAGTCAGTAATTCCATGTTTTCAAGCTGTAGAGACGGGGTCCAAATGTATTTTGCTCACAGATGCAGTGAGAGCTCACCAGGTGTGGCTCTGCAAAGGTGTTATAATAAAGACTTTCACTTGGTGCCTCTTACAAACCATGGTGTTGTTGTTCAGGGCTGTGGTAAGCTGAAGGAACTCAGCATTACAGCATCTTCTGCAAAGGGCTGGGGAGCGAATAATAGAATCTCAGACTGCTTTGGGTTGGAAGAGACCTTTCAAGGGCTCCTACTGCCTTGTCCTCACTGTAAGCTGTGGAAGCAAAAGGGGCTTGAAGAGGCTGGCACTGACCTCAGGTGCAGGAACCTGGGCGGCTGCTGCTGCCTAGCTCAGAATGGTTTGGGTTGGAAGGGACCTTCAGCATCATCTAGTTCTACCCCCCTCCCAGGGGCAGATTGCTCAGCCTGGTCTTAAACACTTTCAGGGCTGAGGCATCCACAAATTCACTAGGCAACATCTTTCCAGGGCCTTTCTATTCTCATCCACAACTGCCTCTGGCATTTAAGGAAGCCAAGTGGAGGTACTCATAATAGGAGAAAGGACTACAGAAAGGACTACTTTCCCTTACCTGAGCTGTTAAAGAAGCAAAGAAAATTCATACTACACAAGATACTGTGGTGCAGGGCCCTTTCCCTCTGATCAAAGCCATCCTAAAGAGAGCTCCACTGAGTGTGTAGCCCAGAAGGTCACTGGGAGGAAGTGGAATGCCTATTTGGCAGGGATTGGACAGTTTATGCTATTAAGAGAGGGCCCAACTAAAGTGTCCAAATTGCAACAGCCTGTGAATCTGGACATATTTCTGCTAGGCCAACCTTACAGGCCCTTTCCAATTCAGGTAGCACCTGAAGTCACCACAGACTGACACTGAGGGGAAGTGGTTCACTAATTCATCCTCCCCTCAGGTAGGATCACAGTGGTGCTACAAGGCCACAGCAATGGAGAGGTACTGGCAGAACTGTTAGTGAGGAGAGTGAAGGTAGTGCCCCAGTAGAACTACATGCACTAATGTTAGCTGTAGAAAATGGTGCCACAGCTGGCTACACTGATTCTTATGCCACTTTCAAAGGAGCCACTGGATGGGTTACTCAGTGGAAGGCTGGTAATACTAAGGTTTGGCAAGCTACAGATGGGCACAGACTATTAGAGATAAGCTGGGCAAGACCCATCAAGGTGAGATGAGTCAAAGGACGCTCCAAGCTAGACACCCCTGCTACAAAATGCATCCATGTGGTAAGCAACAAGGGAAAAGCCTGGGAGAGGTTGGCAGAGTGGATTCACATCAAAAGGGGTCACTGAGGCAAGGCTGATCTCTTCCATGAGCGCAGGTCTCGTGGATGGCCAGTTCCCATGGCAACATGTGAAACTTATTTCAGCCTGCCCAAAATGTCGAGTTTGGCTGAAGGCACATAGAGAGCAACACCCCCACCTCACCTTGCTGGTCTATCCTTCCTGAACAGTACATAGCCACCCATGACAACATTCCAGTCATGGGAGCTGTCCTACCACGTTCCAGTGATGACAATTATATCATAGTCAGCCAAACACAGATCTCCAGCTCCTCCTGCTTATTCCCCATGCTCTCTGCATTGGNCCCTGAGCCTCCTCTTCTCCAGGCTAAACAATCCCAGCTCCCTCAGCCTCTCCTCGTAGGGCTGTGCTCGAGGCCTCTCACCAGCCTCGTCGCCCTTCTCTGGACACGTTCAAGCATCTCAATGTCCCTCTTAAACTGGGGGGCCCAGAACTGAACACAGTACTCGAGGTGTGGTCTAACCAGTGCAGAGTACAGGGGCAGAATGACCTCCCTGCTCTTGCTGACCACACCATTCCTGATGCAGGCCAGGATGCCACTGGCTCTCTTGGCCACCTGGGCACACTGCTGGCTCATGTTCAGGCAGGTATCAATCAGTACCCCCAGATATTCATTCTTGCAGTCTGACCATTCCCAGCCACCAACCTAGCAGTGAGCTCTGTGTGTGCCCATTCCTTAGTACTTGATCCCTGTGGTACATCTCTCTAAGATTTTAAGCATTCTCATGTGTCCCCAGCATGCTGCAAGGGAACAGGCTGATGTTTTCCACCCTGGTGTGCCATCCCTCAGCTTGTACTCATTGCTAGCCCTTGCATCTTCTCCAACACATAACTCGTTGTTATCTGCCTTCCCTGAGACAGCAGTGGAGCTGACACATCACCCCACAACTGTCTCAGGCCTGCCTACAGTAAGCCTGGCTTTTTTCCTCCCCTGCCTCTTCCAACCTAATTTAAAGCACAATCAATGAGCCCAGCCAACCTTTGCGATATAAACCTTCTTCCACTTGGAGAGTGATGCCACCCATTTGCTGCCAGCAGACCTGGCATCACTTGGGGTGACCTGTGGTCAAGAAAGCCGAAGTCCTGCTGGAGGCACCAGGCTCAAAGCCCAGAGTTGAGCAGGTGAGTCCTTCTCATTCATTCTGGGTTAGGCTCTTCAACGAGGGTAGAACTACCTGTGCTCCCACTCCCTTGACCAGTTGACCCAAGGCCCTGAAATCTCTCTTCATAGCCTTCAGTTTTGTTCTTTCCATCATTGCCTATCTGGAAGGTTAACATTAGGTAGTAATCTAGTAATCTGGAGGCCATACCAGAGAGGGAAGCCTTCTTATCACATCCTTGACCTGGGCCCCCAGTAGACAGCAGACCTCCCTTCGGAGTCTGCATATTGGGCCTTTTGGTCCCTTCAAAAGGAAGTCTCCTATAACAATGACTCTTTTCTTGATATGTTTGTATGCTGGGCTTGGGCTTCCTTAATTGTGGGAATTCTTCCAAGCCAGATGATTCACCTTCCTCACTGGCCAGCTGCACCTGCAGGACAACAAACCTGTTCTGCAAGGGCATCTGGTGGGCTCCAGTAATAACTGAAGCAACACTCCCACCACGATGGGTGGGAACTTGTTGCCACAGCCCCCACTGAGGGGGTGAGGAGACGTGGTGTGGGGGAGGTGGACAAGGCAGAAGTTTGTTTACTGCCTTGACTTGCTTCTACTCCCTCTTTTCCTTTAGGTTATGGGCCTCAGTCTGGCAAGGTGTGGGGAGGGGGACTACAGGGGGTACTTGACCCTCAGTATCCTTTAATGGGCAATACTGTCTCTCCAGCGGGGCAGTCAGAGCCTGGCACCACCTGTCTGTCTCATCTGCTTCCCCAATGCATCCAAGCCCGTGAACTTTTAATCTTTCAACCTCCTCATCTTGTAGCTGTGCGGCTCGTTTGAGTAGAAAATCTACCTGCTCACAGCGCATACGACCCCCTGGCACCGAGAAGCGACTGAGGCATTCCCTGCAGGCAGCGGCCTGCATCCCTGCCTGCTTCACCTCCTCCTCTGCCCGCGTCGCCGTCGCCTCGCCGCGCCCCGGTGAGCTCTCACCGCTGCTCCCGCGCTAACTGCTGTTTAAATTTCGCGCGGTCCCACGGCCACACGCCACGGCCACACGCCACGGCCGCCACGGCCACCGCGTCACCTTCCCGAGCAGGCGCGCTGGAGGGCAGCCCCCGCCGGCCCTGTCTGTGCCTTGGGGTCCTTCCGCCCTCAGCAAGGCCTTCCCGCGCAGGCGCGCCGCAGGGCAGCCCCTGCGGGCCCGCTCGCCCCTCGGGGTCCTTCCGCCCTCAGGAAGCCTTTGAAGCGAGGGGAGGGAAGCGCCGCTCCGGCAGGCGCTGCCGAGGCTGCCCCGCCTCACAAGGGTGCCGTACCAGGAGCGCTCTGAGGCAGATTTCTCTTTTATTGGTGCTTTATGTGACTCGTTTCAGCACATCACTGAATTGTCAGGGCCTGTCTCCGGCTGAAGGAGAAATCTGGGCCCTTCGAGGTCACGCATTGGCTCCTCCAGTGTCTGTGTGCCAGACAAAGGGCCCACCCCGAGGCCTGCAGCCCCCTAGGTGGGGGGGGGTGAGTGAGGGGGATGATGGTGGTGCCTTACACCCATAGGCCATTTACTGTTTTTTTTTCAACATAAAATTTCACCTGAAGAAAGCAAAAGAGCTTTTCAAATCCAAGTTAAACAACCCAAGAAAGAAGTGGAGGTGTAACAGCCTCTTCAGGCCCACCTTGCATGCGGAGCTCACAGGAGTGCTCAAGGTGCACTAAAGCCTTGCAGTCGTTAGCAATTAGGTGATTAATTGTCAGAGCTGATCTGTTGCAGGACAAATCACAAACTAGGTTAGCAGAGATCAGTGCAACCTTTCAGGTGAGCTTGCTCTGGCAATGAAAGAAACCTGCTGAATAAACAACATTCCAGTGCCTCTAAAGATTATCATAGAGCCATGGGCTGGGTTGGAAGGGACCTTGGGGATCATCTAGTTTCAAACCCCCTGCCATGGGCAGGGGCACTTTCCACTAGTCCAGGTTGCTCAAGGCCACAACCAGCCTGGCCTGGAACACCTCCAGGGAGGGGACAGCCACAACCTCCCTAGGCAACCTGTTCCAGTGTTATAGCAATGTCATCAATAAATAAAAGGAGCAGAAATCTTGACCAGCTGTCAGAAGAAAAGTCTTTAGAAGACTTCTTTTGTCTCTTTCTATATGTAACAAGCTGTTGTGTTGTCATTGCATCAGCTTGCATTTGTCAAGGCCTATCAGACACAAACCCCAACTTCTATGCTCGTATGATTATCCAGAAGCTAGACCATATTCCCTCACAGGCAGCTTTGTGTTCCATGTCCATGTAGTTATATCCAATGGGACTACCTCCAACTACACACCTACCAGTCAGCATCTCCCCCTTGCCTGGACCAGGTTGAGACCTCCCAGTTCTTTCCAGGGCTCCCTGCTCCTGTCTGTAAAATCCCAATGCAGCAGCAAGGTGAGGAGTAAGAGACAGCACAGGAGCAGCAGTGTGCTATGCTGGCCAAGAACGGCAGTGGGCCCCTGAGGTGTGTGGTCAGCATGTCAAGGGAGGGTCTCCTCTCGCTCTAGGAGGAACCCTGTTGAGGCCATACCTGGAGTGCCGAGTCAAGTTCCAGACTGCCCAGTTCACAAGAGAGAGGGAACTACTGGAGAGAGTCCAGTGGAGCATCTAAAGGTGCTGAGAGGACTGGAACACCTCTGTGAGGAGGAAAGGCTGAGAGCCCTGGTGCTGTTCAGCCTGCAGAAGAGCAGCCTGAGAGGGGATCTGCTCAATGCTCAGCAAGAACTAAAGGGTGGGGAAGAAGAGGATGGGGCCAGAATCTTTTCAGTGGTGCCCAAGAGGCTCCATCTGAAGATGTGGAAAAAATTATTTGGCATGAGGATGCTGAAGCCCTGGAGCAGGCTGCCCAGCAAGGTTGTGGAGTCTCCTTCCCTGGAGAGATTCCAAACCCCCCTGGCCATTGTCATGCTGGGCAGGCTGCTGTGGGTGCCCCTGCTTGAGCAGGGTAGTTGAACTGGATGATCTCCAGAGGTCCCTTTCAACCCTCACCATGCTGGGATCCTGTAAGCCTCCCATAGAAGTGTCTAGACAAACTCTTTCTGGGTAATGCCTAGACCCAGCGGAATGTATCCACAGACAAACCCTCATCTCCTTCAATCCCACAGTTTTCAGGCACTTGGGTTCAGTGTAAGGCTGAGGAAAATGGATATTTGAGGATTTCATCCTCTCAATAAAGTAATTTTAAGGCAAAAAACCCCAACCCTTGAGAAGCCCCTGGAAGAGCCCTTCCTTGTGCCTTCACCAAAGAGTGCTGTTGGTCTAACCTGATGACAAGGACTTGTGTGCCATCAGCTGAGCAGTGTTAGCTTCCTGACTGCTCCCTAAGGCAGACCTGAGGAGTGTCTCTTGCTTTGGAAGGCATCAGCACTTGGCTCCTTTTGGCAGAAACCCCCCAAAAGAAGGCATTTGAAATATTCCTGGTGGGGAAAAAAAGCAACTCAATCAAAAAGCTTTTCAGAGCCTATCCCCAGCTTTGAAGCTCTGCATACAAAGCCCAGTGCAAAACCTTCTGCTCTGGAGAAAGTTACTGAGAGGAAGCCTTTCCTCAGAGAGCATTGGTGAACAAACTTCTCCTCCCCCTCATCCTCACACCTCATGTTCAGGAGCACCACAAACTCTGCCCAGCCCCACAGCCTAGCGCCTGTGAGGCTTTTCTCTCTGCAAAGGTTCTGGCATGAAGCGCAGGGAGGCAGAGCAGAGCCCAATGACAGCCAAGCTGATGGCCACGCAGAGCCCCATCGACCCCAGCGTCTGCAGGGAGGAGGGGAGCAGCAAGGTGGCCTGAAGCTGGTCACGTCGCTCAGCCATGTCCATCATGATGGCCTCCATCTGGAAGTGTGTGCCGATGATCCCACAGACATGGAAAACCTGGTGGCTGTGCCCTGCAAGAAAGCCAAAAGCTCCTTGAGTCCACCGAGAAACTCCTCAGGTCCACCAGGAATATCCCTCTTTTAACCAAAAAACTCTTTTGAGTCCACCAAGACACATCTTGAGTCCTCCAAGAAGCTCCTTGGACTTCATTAAAACACCTCAGCAGCTCTTCTGCCCCACACTCATTCCTTTCAAATTTTACTACTTCCTGTGGCTCTTAATTCTGTGCCACCAGAGCACAGAGATCTTCTTTTCCAAAAAGCAGCTGGTTGTGATGGGAGCAAGGGATCTGCATTAGTGAGGCCACAGCTGGAGTACTGGGTCCAGTTCTGGGCTCTCCAGTTCAAGACAGAGAGGAAATTACTGGAGAGAGTCCAGTGGAGGCTACAAAGGTGCTGAGGGGCCTGGAACGTCTCCATGAGGAAGAAAGGCTGAGAGCCCTGGGGCTGTCGAGCCTGCAGAGGAGCAGCCTGAGAGGGGATTGCTCAATGCTCAACAAGAGATAAAGGGTGGGGGGAAAGAGGATGGGGCCAGAATCTTCATGTCAGTGGTGCCCAGTGACAGGACGAGGGGAAATGGGCACAGACTGGAACCCAGGAGGTTCCATCTGAACAGGGGGAGAAACTGCTTTGGTGTGAGGGTGCTGGAGCCCTGGAGCAAGCTGGCCAGAGAGGCTGTGGAGTCTCCTTGACTGGAAAGCTTCCAAACCCCCCCTGGCTATTGTGTTCCTGAGCAAGCTGCTGTGGGTGCCCCTGCTTTAGCAGGGGAGTTGGGTTGGATGATATCCAGAGGTCCCTTCCAGCCCCACCATGCTGGGCTTCTGGGTGTGAAACCCCATTTCAGACTCCCAGCAGGGGATACCTGACAGCCCCTGGCAGCCTCTCAGCACTCACCGATGTAATCAAAGTGTCCTGGTGCGAGCCTCTCCGGCAGGTGGCTGGCAAAGATGAAGCAGGTGAGGAAGGCAAAGAAGGTGTGCTTGTAGTGGACCAGGATGGAAGCATCTGTGCAGCTCTCTGCTGCACACTGGTAGAACTGCAGCAGCAGAGAGGTGTCCACACAGAGGTACCATGCAAAGGAGAGAAAACTGTTGAGGCTGGAAGAGACTTTTGAGACCAACAAGTCCAGCCACGCTCCTGGACTTCACAATCCCACCACTACTGCCAAGCCACTACCACTAAACCATGTCCCTCTGCACCACATCCACACTGCTTTTAAGTCCCTGAAGGGATGAGGACTCCACCATCTCCCTGGGCAGCCTGTTCCAGGGCACTGTAACAACACATTTCTAAAGGAGGCAGAGACATTCCCCAAGCCTCACTATTCCACCCAGCAGCAAGACATGTGGTGCAGGACCCAGGGCTCAACACAAGGTCTTGAGCAGAAATCTCACTTAAACATGAAGAGAAACTGCTTTGGTGTGAGGGTGCTGGAGCCCTGGAGCAGGCTGCCCAGAGAGGCTGTGAAGTCTCTTTCTTTGGAGAGCTTCCAAACCCACCTGACCGTTGTGATCCTGGGCAGGCTGCTGTGGGTGCCCCTGTTTTAGCAGGGGGTTGGCCTGGATGAACTCCAGAGGTCCCTTCCAATCCCGCTGTCACCTCCAATTCATGCAAATCCCAGCCCCACACCTCCAGTCCTTAGATATCACTACAGCAAAATTCCCACTTCACTGCAGTTTGGGAACTTGGAAAGCTTGCACTTTTCCAAGACAGTAACTTTCCAGCCTGAGCTTTGAAGTGGGAGGAATTTGCCTGTCAATAGGTGCAGGAAAAAATAACCCAATCCCTTTTCCTGCCGGAGTTTGTTTTCCTCTCAAGGAATTCAAAAAGCTGGGATATTTTCCCAAACGTGTTCAGACTAAGATGAAGGAGCTGAGGTTTGTCTGCACCAAGTGAAGGCCTTGGGTGCTGTGCCCATGGGCAGTGTGAGACGTACCCTATAGAAGAGGGGGATGCTGTCGAACAGGTAGGGGTACACAAAGGCCAGGGTGCGGGAAGCCTTGCTGAACCTGGGCTGCTCCACCTCCACAAACCTAGAGGAGAACAGAGAAGGTTTCAGGTGGCACAAGACAGCAGATTGGGCTAACAGTATGAGCAGCCCTATGGAGAAGGACTTGGGGATGCTAGGGGTGCAAAGCTGAACACTAACTGGCACCAGGCACTCCCAGCCCAGCCCCAGCCATGTCCTGGGCTGATCCCCAGCAGTGTGGGCAGCAGGGGCAGGGAGGGGATTCTGCTCCTCTGCTGTGCCCTGCTGAGACCCCACCTGCAGTGCTGGGGCCAGCTCTGGAGTCTTCAGCACAGCAGAGACATGGACCTGTTGGAGTAGGGCCAGAGGGGAGGCCACAGCAATGCTGGGAGGGCTGGAAGCCCTCTGCTGTGAGGCCAGGCTGAGAGAGTTTAGGTTGTTCAGCCTGGAGAAGAGAAGGCTCCAGGGAGAACCTCCAGTGGCCTTTTAGACCTTCAAGGGGTCAGTCAGAAAGCTGGGGACAGACTTTTGTGTCAAAGCCTGTTGTAAGAGGACAAGGGGTGAATAAAAAGAGAGAGATTGAGACTGGAGAGAAGGGAGAAATGTTTGACCCTGAGGGTGGTGAGAGCCTGGCTCAGGCTGCCCAGAGAGGCAGAAGATGACCTATCCCTGGCACCATTGCAGGTCAGGTTGTGTGGGGTTCTGAGCAAGATGCAGTAACTGCAGGTGTCCCTGCTGACTGCAAGACAGATGCAGTAGATGAGCTCTAAAAGTCCCTTCCCACCCAAACCAGTCACTGATTCCATGATTCTGTGACTCATCAAGCAGCCATTTAGGGTTTCAGCATTTCCTGAGAAGTTGATTCCATCTGGTGCAGCAGCTCAGCACATCCTTTCTTCAGACGTCCCACTGCTAATCCCTGCCCTCATTCACCTTGCTGCATCTTCCTCTGCACTAAGCCATGCTCCTGGTGACCTTCACAGGGTGTATCAAGAGACTGAGCACATTCTGCTGCTGTGCTTGGCCACGATGTAACAGGTCAGCAGAAGTCAGGAGCCTTTCCCTTGTCTGAACCTCTCTGAAGGGACCAGATGTGATTCTTATCTCTTTCTCCCAGAGTGAGCCCAGTCCCACGCAGCCACAGACCCTTCTGGCATCTCCAGAAAACCCTGCCCAGGGTGTGGTTGGTGGAGCAGCCCCAACAGCATTGCTGAGCCCTCTGCAAACTGAGCAGGAGCAGGAGTGCCTGGGCAGGTCTCCTCCTGGCACATCTACTCACTGTCCATTGCACAATTGGGTTTTGGGTCTGCTCCCACCCAACTCTTCCAGCTTGGATGGACCTTATGGTTGGTGTGACTCAGCTGAGAGTGAGGCCAAAGGGAATACAATCAGTCAGCAGGACTCCAAGGTAGGAAATGGGGTGGCCCAGCTGCTGGTGCCTCATGTGCAGCTCAGGAGTGGCCAGATCCACTGAGTCCCTGTTCCCAGCCTAGCAGGTTGCAAGCCTGGCACAATCCACTTACACAAAGATGAGAAGCAGAGCTGGGCACAAACCATTCACCCTCTGCAACCCCACCAGACAGAGAAGAGAAAGGAGAGGAAATGGTCTCAAGGTGCTTCAGGTTGGACATGAGGAAGAATTTCTGCCCCAAAAGGGTTGTCAAGGACTGGACCAGGCTGCCTAGGAGCTGCTGAGGGACTTGGGGTTGTTTGACCTGGAGAAAAGGAGGCTGAGGGGAGACCTTCTGGCTCTCTACAACTCCCTGAAAGGAGCCTGGACCCAGGTTGTGCCTGGTCTGTTTCCCTAAGGAAGAAGTGACAGGATGAAAGGAAACACTCAGGTTACAGGAGAAGTTTAGGCTGGACATGAGGAACAATTTCTTCCCCTTGAGGGTTGTTGAGGCCTATCCTAGGCTGCCCAGGGCAGTGGTGGAGTCCCCACCCCTGGATGGGTTTCAAAGCCATGAAGATGTGGTGCTGAGGGACATGGTTTAGTGGTGGGCTGGCAGTGCTGGGGTCATGGCTGGACTCAGTGATCTCAAAGATGTTTGCCACCCAGAATGATTCCACGATCCTCTGACAGCTGCCTGCTTTTCACATACCTGTACTTACAGCTCTGTAGCAGGGAGATGCTGACAACAAAATCTGCAGATCAAGAATTCAAACAACCCCAATTAATCTGGAACTGATCTCAAGCTGCTGAGACTTCCTACAGGTTATCTTCAAGTGCTAAGGACTGGGGTTAGCACAGGGGCAGTCAGCTTCCTTTGCTAAGTGAGGCCATAAAGAGATGCACAAGGCAAAAATAAAGGGGAAAGAGGGAAAGAAATGAGGAATAGAGGGGAAAGCTCCAACTGGCATCATCCAGCTGATGAGCGGTGAGACCCTGCAACAAGCTGCCCAGGGAACTTGTGGATGCCTCCTCCCTGGAGGTGTTCCAAGCCTTATTGCAAACTGACAGATCACTCCTGGGTCACTTAGTGGATTCACAGCATCACAGAATGGATTGGGTTGGAAGGTACCTTAAAGAGCATCCAGTTCCAAACCCCCTGCCACGGGCAGGGACACCTCCCACTAGGTCAGATTGCTCAAGGCCTTATCTAGCCTGGCATTGAACACTTCCAGGAAGAAGGCATGCATGACCTCCCTGGGCAACCTGTGCCAGTGTCTCACCACCCTCACTGGAAAGAATTTCTTCCTCATCTGCAGTCTATCTCCAGTCTAAGTCTCCCCTCCTCCAGCTTCAATCCATTTCCCCGTATCTGTAAAGAGTTCCTCCCCAGCTTTCTTCTAGCCCTCTTCAGGTACTGAAAGGCCACCATAAAGTGTCCTTGGAGCCTTCCCTTCTCCAGGCTATCTACCATGAGTGAAACAAAAGCCCAGTGCAGCTGGAGAAGGAGCAGAGCATATATGTATGGGGACCAGCTGAGGGGTTCTGCTGTTTATGAGTTGCTCCAGAGAAGTGTCTGCCACCAGTCAGGAACAAACTGTGGTGCACACACGAGGCTACTGCTCGTGCTTGGGGAGTGATGCAATCTGCTGCCAGAACCTTGAGGTTCCTCCTCTGCAGAGCTGTTATGTAAACACACACACAGAGCATCACAGAGCCAAGGAGTTGTTTAGGTTGGAAGAGATCTTTAAGGTCACCGAGTCCAACTATTAACCCAGCACTGCCAGGTCACCAGCAAACCATCACACAGAAGGTTAGGGGGTGGAAGGGATCTTGGAAGATCTTCCAGTGCAACCCCCACCTGGCCAGAGCAGGATCACCTAGAGTAGGTCACACAAGAAGGCATCCAGGGAGGTTTTGAATGTCTCCAGAGAAGACTCCACGACCTCTCTGGGCAGCCTGCTCCAAGCCTCACAGTAAAAGTTCTTCCCTATATTTGCATGGAACCTCCTCTGCTCCAGCTTGCACCCACTGCCCCTTGCCCTGTCAGTGGACATCTCTGAGCAGAGCCTGGCTCCATCCTCCTGTTGCTGCCCTTCACATCACTATCAACATGAATGAGGTCACCCCTCAGTCTCCTCCTCTCCCAGCTGAAGAGCCCCAGCTCCCTCCGCAGCACAGCTACACAGCTTTGAGACCCCTCCAGGGATGGAGACTCCACCGCTGCCCTGGACAGCCTGGGAAAATTTCCTCATGTCCAACCTGAACCTCCCCTGGGGAAACTTGAGGCCATTTTCCCTTGTCCTCTTGCTTGTTCCTTAGGAGAAGAGACCAACCCCTACTTGGCTCCAACCTCTGGAGATGTAGAGAGCAATAAGGTCTCCCCTCAGCCTCATTTTCTCCAGATTGAACATTCCCAGATCCCTCAGCTGCTCCTCACCAGTTCTGTTCTCCAGACCCTTCACCGGCTTTGTTGCCCTTCTCTGGACCTGCTTCAGCATCTCAAAGTCCTTCTCAGACCGAAGGACCTCAAAACTCAGCCCACGTTTTGAGGAGTGACCTCACCAGTGCCCAGTCAACAGGAACAATTTCTGCCCTAGTCCTGCTTGGTGGCATCTCCCTACCAGGTACACACCACCTGAAATTACCTTTGGAGCCTTCCAAACTTGGAGCTATTTGCTTTGGATGGCATTTTGGGATCATCAGACCCTGCTGATGCTATCGGGCAACACCTTGCCCAAACCAAAAGTCCTCTTCTTCCCCTTCCTGAACTGAAGGCTCCTGTTGTGCCAGCAGAAGGCTCCTGTTGCACCAGCAGAGCCTGTAATTGCCAGGCTTTCTTAATGACACCAAGGCTGAGGCTGCAGCTGTGGATAGAGCAGAAGCTTACCTGGAGTAGCAGGACAGAGTGGTGCTCACCACTGTGTTGAGCACGGCGATGGGGACGTAGCAGTGGTGGAAGCTGCTGTTGACCCACTCGGCTGGGAAAATGTATGCTGAGTATGCCAGTGCTGACCCTGCAAGTACAGGAGGTGCCCTGCTGAGGTACAGGTCCCACCAGGACCGTCGGTATCCTCCTGGGCACAGGTGAGAACTGTCACACTGGTGCTTGGCATTCCTTGGGTGTTCTCAGGAAGGGGAGATGGGGATTAAGGTTGAGGAGCGATCAGCTGGAGCATAGAATGGTGGAATTGGTTTGGGTGGAAGAGATCTTTAAGCTCATGGAGTCCAAGCAGTCACCCAGCACTGCCAGCTCACCACCAAAACACGGCCCTCAGCACCACATCTACACAGCCTCGAATCCCCTCCAGGGATGGGGACTCCATCGCTGCCCTGGGCAGGCTGGGCCAGGCCTTGGCAGCCCTCAAGGGGAAGAAATTTTTCCTCATGTCCAACCTAAACCTCCCCTGAGGCAACTTGAAGTCACTTCCTCTTGCTCTATCACCTGTTCCTTGGAGTGAAGGCACCAACCCCCACCAGGCTCCAACCTCCCTTCAGGGAGTTGTAGAGAGCCAGGAGGTCTCCCCTCAGACTCCTGTTCTCTGGGCTCAACAACCCCAGGTCCCTCAACTGCTCTCACAAGACCTGTTCTCCAGACCTTTCACCAGTCCTTTCCACGAGGAGCCAGGGGTGTGTTGTGCCACACACAGCCCATGCCTACTTCTTCTCACCCTGAACGTGCACCACAGCACCTTCGCTGACACCACTGCATTGTGGGCTTTTCTTTCCCTTATTCTGTTCACTGCAGAGACCAACGAGTGCCACATGGACAGGTCTCCATCCCAGGGCTGATCCAAAACCCAGCTCCAAATCCATGGTGGCATCAGAGATGCTTCATGGTCTCTCCCAAGCGCCAGGCTGCAGGGAGGACGAGGAGAAGGAAAAGGAGGAGTGGAAACAGCACATGAACAGCCACCATCTCTGCTTGTCTGGTGGGTACGAGCAGGCTTCAGGCTCTGCCCTTGAGGTCTCCACGGCCTTCATCTCCTGCTGCCCCAGGGAAGCGTTGGGGGTGATGCCCCCCAGCACCTCTGCCCATCCTTACCCAGGCTGTACATGCTGAGGGCTGCGTAATCAAAGAAGTAGCAGATGTGCCTGGCATGGGTGGACATGGTGCTGAAGGTGTGGGCACAGCTGGAGGCCAGGGGGTAGATGCAGCAGGTCAGCAGGTAGGCGAGGAGAGGCCAGGCATGGGGGTCCTCGGGGCCACCCGGCCCCCGCAGCCGCCCCACCAGGGTCCACACAAAGTACCTGTGGGGTGGAGGAAGGTGAGCAGCACAGCCTTGGGTGTCCCCCGTCCTTGCTCCCACTACCTCCTCCCACGATGGATGCTGAAGACCCAGAGGTTGGTCCCTACCAGGCAGGCACAAAGTGAGTCCAGATGTTGAGGGTCTCGTTGGTCATCTGGAAGACGCTGAGGAGACAATCTGCTGCTGAGCTGCTGGGGGGGCGGTACCCGAACAGGATCCCCTGCTCCTGGTAGCCCTGCAAGGAAAAGACTGGCACCAGTGGCAGGAGCAGAAAGAAAGACAGCTTGGAGGAGTAGAAGGGAAGGAAGGCAAGGAACCAAAGGAAGGGTGCCCATAATTCAGGACCCAGCTGCAAGGACAGGGCTGTGTCCCAGTCCTCGAGGAGGTGGTCCTAGGGAGGGGCTGAGCACTGTCCCGGGGTGGAGGTGGTCACCTTAGCATGCTGCTCCCACCTGTCACCTCCCAAAATGATGTGGACAGTGTTTTCAGCAGGGCCTCTTGTGAGAGGGCAAGGGGTGGTGACTTTATGCTGTGAGGCCAGGCTGAGAGAGTTGGAGTTGTTCAGCCTGGAGAAGAGAAGGCTCCAGGGAGACCTTCTGGTGTCCTTTCAGTGCTTTAAGGGGTCAGTCAGAAAGCTGGAGACAGACTCTTGAGCAGGACAAGGGGTGATGGTTTGAGCTAAAAGAGGGAGATGCAGACTGGAGAGAAGAAATGTGAGGGTGGTGAGACCCTGGCCCAGGCTGCCCAGAGAGCTGGAAGATGCCTCATGCCTGGACCCATTGCAGGTCAGGTTGGTTGAGGCTCTGAGCAACCTGCTCTAGTTGCAGATGTCCCTGCTGGCTGCAAGGGGGTTGGACTAAGTGACTTTGAAAGGTCCCTTCCCACCCAAACCACTCCATAATTCCATGATTCTGTGAAAAAGCTCCCCCAAGCTTAGGCACAGGGCAGAAAAGCTCTCTGACCTTAGGCACTTGGTTGATGCTCAGCAGCCTGGGCAACTTGAGACTCAGCATCATGCAGGTTGGGGCTTCAGCTCCAAGGGCTGTTTCTGGCTCAGCTTCCCTGAGGACAAGCCCCACTGGTGCCTCACACCCAGCCTGGTCACATCTCACCCCACTCTGAGGAAGCAATGGGCTGGGGCTGCCCTGTGGTGGCTGAGGAGATGGCCCTTGGGCTCAGGACCTGGAGGAGACAAACATTCACCAGGATGTGGCACAGTGTCCACATGCAGGGTGCCAAACCCACGCGTGAGAAATGGCACCTATCCCACGTTGGGGTCCTCCTGACTACCTAACACCCAAACAGGGCAGAAGGAGGACAGCATATCCCTGTGCCCACCACCTGGAGAGCCTCCACCCCTCTGTTATCACCCCAGCAGAGATGCAGGAACAGCACCCATGTCCCCAGGGCACCTGAAGTGACACAGATAGCCCCGGGCATGGGCAGGGGGGCTGCAGGGTGCAGGCAGGTCCCCTCAGAGAAGCAGGGGGGACATGGAGTCCCAGGCAGCACCTGGGTTGGTCCCCCTCTACCCACTCCTCATCAAACATCCCAGCCCCATGGTGTAGCCCTTCCAGCCCAAACATCTCCATCTCTTACCTGTTGGTGGCTTCCCCAGCACTGCCTCTCCTCCTTCCACCTCCACCTCCAGTCTGTGAAACAAAAGTGACCAAAAAAAACATCATCTCCTATGTCCTGCTCCAAAGGACCTCCTGGCCTGAGGGAAGCTCTGTAAGGAGCCTGAGCATGGGTTTGGAGTTATAACAAGCCAGAAGGTCTCCCTTTGGCCTTCTTTTCTCCAGACTAACCCAAAGTCCCTCAGCCTCCTCGGATGGCATTTCAGCTGCTGCAGCCATCTCAGAGCTTCACACCAGGATATCACCGAGCTGCAGCACACATTGGTGGTGCTGCCAGTCCCAAATAACCCCTTTGCTGCCCATTCCTGCCTGGCATTATGCTTCCTCTTCCTCTGCTCTTCCTCCCCACTCATACTCTACCTCTCCTCACAGCCAGAGAGCTCCAGTGCAAACCACCGTGGGCAGGACACTGTGGGCCACCATGAGATGGGAGTGCCCAGAGAGAGGGAGGTGGCTGGGAGGTGGCTAACAGGAGGGAAAAAATTAACGAGGCAGGAGAGCAATAAACTCAGCATAAAATCAAATTGGAAATGCCTCCAGTTAAAGATTAGACCCAAAGCCAGAGCCTTGTCCTGGCTGGTAAACTCCAGGTGTGCTGCCTCCCGGCCATGATCCTCCATGCGCTGCTCCATGGTGGGAAGGGGAACCTGAGGTAGCTCCCAAAACATCAGGACCCAGATGGAGGGCAGGGAGTGGGGACTAGAGTGAAGGTCTTGTGAGGAGCAGCTGAGGGAACTGAGGGTTTCCAGTCTAATGGAGAGAGGGAGGCTGAGGGGAGACCTTCTGGCTTGTAACAACTCCCTGAAATGAGGCTGAAGCCAGGTAGGAGTTGGTCTCTACTCCCAAGGAACAAGGGACAGGACAAGAGGAAATGGCCTCAGGTTGCTCCAGGCTGAGGAACAATTTCTTCTTCAAAAAGGTTGTCAAGGCCTGGCCCAGGCTGGCCAGGGCAGCAGTGGAGTTCCCATTCCTGGAGGGGTTTCAAAGCCTTGGAGATGTGGTGCTGAGGGCCGTGGTTCAGTGGTGACCTGACAGCGCTGGGTGAACGGTCGGGCAACATGATCCGAAAGGTCCCTTCCACCCAGAACAATTCCGTGACTCTATGGACAAGGGCAGGGAACAAGGACAGCTGTTGGACATTTGCATGCTGCAGGAGCACAGGGCTTGCTGGCCCCATCCCACATCTGATAGAGACACAAATGAGGGCGATGATGGGATGGAGCAAAAGAAACGTCCCTTATCTCGGTGACGCCGCACAAGCTCTTCACAAAGGCTCAGGTGCAGCCCAGGTGAACCAGGTCAGAAGCAGGGAGCTGCTCTGCTGTGCTCACCCCGTGGAGGACGTGGGAAGCACCAGGCCCAGGCTTAGCAAAGAATTTGTGTTCTGAAGAGCAGAATGAGTCAGTGGAGCCGCGGGCGCAGCCAGGCACACCCTGCAGTGCTGCGTTTTCCTCCTCCTTCGGCTCAGCTTTTTCCACCCGCAGAGCAGCGCTCCTGTGCAGGCCTCCTGGGATGAGGCACGGGGCCACATCAGAGCACTGACCTCTGCCAACAAGCTCTGCAGGCTGCACACACACCTCCTCCTCCTTTCCCTTCTCGTTCTCCTTTTCCTCCTTCTCCTCCTCCTCCTTTTCCTTGTTCTTCTCCTTTGCCCTCTTTTCTTTTTCCTATTCACAGAATCACAGAATGGTTTGGGTTGGAAGGGACCTCTAAAAGTCATATAATGCAACCCCTTCCTTCTTCTTTTCCTTCTCCTCCTCTTCCTCCTCCTTTTTCTTTTCATTGTCCTTCTCTTTGTTCTCCCTCTCTTTTTCTTTCTTGTTCTCCCTCTCCTTTTCATTCTCTTCCCTCTTGTCCTTTTCTTTCTCCTCCTCTTCCTCCTTCTTTTTCTTTTCCTCCTTCGTCTCACTGTCCTTCTCTTTGTTCTCCCTCTCTTTTTCTTTCTTGTTCTCCCTCTCCTTTTCATTCTCTTCCCTCTTGTCCTTTTCCTTCTCCTCCTCTTCCTCCTTCTTTTTCTTTTCCTCCTTCTTTTCATTGTCCTTCTCTTTGTTCTCACTCTCTTATTCTTTCTTGTTCTCCCTCTCCTTTTCATTCTCTTCTTTCTCCTTTTCCTTCTCCTTCTTCCTCTGTTTTCCCTTCTCCTCTCCTTCCCCTCCCGACTCCCTCGTGCCATTCCCAAGTTTCCACAGGGACACCAGGCACCACAGGCTGCAGGTCCAGCCCCGGAGCCTTTGTTCTTTGCCCAGGTCACCCAGGGAAGGTCCCTGTTTAGCACCAGCTTTCACCCTTAATTAACGCTGTGGCTCGTCTCTGGCAAGAGGAACCCTGACATGTCCCCTGTCACCGTTCCTCCGCCCTGTGTCCGGGCTTGGTTCCAACAAGCATGGTCACAGCAGCTCTGTCCCAGCTCAGCTCTCCCACCAGTGGCATTTAATGAGGGGGGAAAAATACTTGAGCTGTTAATGATTAACTTTGGTGACTTTCTTGGGCTGGTGCAAAAGAGACAGCCAAGCCGAGCGGTGAAACCGGGCTCCTCGGAGCGCTCGGCACCAGCCTCAGCAGCACAGGACATGCCAAGACCTTTCCCAGCAGAACAAGAGAGGCTTTGTAAGAGGTTGTTATTGCTGCGGGTGGCTGCTGGTATCTGCTGGTGCTGGGAGACCAGCAGGCAGCTCCCAGCAGACGTGGAAGCTTCAGGGCTTTCCCAAAATCATTGCGTTTCAGACGCGTGCCGGAGCCCTCTGCCAGACCCAGTCCTTTTACCAGTCCTGCTTGGGACACCTCAGCACATCCTCAGCTCCTCATTGGTTGCCACAAGGCTTGCAAACAACCGGCTCTGGCCACCAGCTGCTAGGAGAGGGCAGGGGGAAAAAAGAAACAAAACATTCTCCCCACCACACCATCCACAGCACCCACATCTCTTCACACCATGCCCATCAAGATGACCTTAGAGGGTCTAAAATGAGCTCTGAGGGTCCCTTCTAACCCAACACACAATCTGTGAATCACCCACATCTCTTCACTTTCAACCACCACAACAGGGGAGCATCACTGCAAAGCTTCAGCATCCATGAGGGCAACCAAAAAAGAGAAACTGACTGGGAGTGAAGGGAGAGGGACAAAGCCCCAAGCCACAGCAGCTCCTAAAATCCTCATTGAACTGCCACAAATCCTGCAAACAACCAGCTTCAGCCACCAGCTCATGGAAGAGGGCAGGGGACAAAAAATAAAAGCACTGTCCCCATCACATCATCCTCGTCACGCACATCACTCCCAAACAACACAATGGGTGAGCATCCAACCCTGCAAAGCTTCAGCATCCCTGGGGCAACCAAAACCAAAGTGATTGAGGGGGAGAAAAAAGGACAAAACCCCAAGTCCCCACTACACCACCTTCATATCACTTCGTTCCTAACCAACACAATAGGTGAACACCAAACCATGCAAAGCTTCAGCATCCCTGGGGGCAATCAAAACCAAAGTGATTGAGGGGGAGAAAAAGGACAAAACCCCAAGTCCCCACTACACCACCTCCATATCACTTCACTCCTAACCAACACAATAGGTGAACACCAAACCCTGCAAAGCTTCAGCACCCCTTGGGGGCAACCAAAAAAAAGAAACTGACTGAAGGGGGGGGAAGGACAACCCCCCAAATCCCCACTACACCATCCCCATCACCCACATTGCTTTGCTCCCAATTGGTGAGCATCAAACCCTACAAAGCATCAGCATCCCTTAGGGGCAACAACAAAAGAGACACTGATTGAGGGGGAGAAAAAGGACAACCCCCCAGATCCCTGCTACACCATCCCCAATCACCCACACATCACTTTGCTCCCAGTGGGTGAGCATCAAACCCTGCAAAGGTTCAGTATCCCTGGGGACGATCAAAGAATATAAACTGATTGAAGGGGAGAAAAAGGACAACCCCCCCAAATCCCCACTACACCACCCACATCACTCCTAACCAACACAACGGGTGAGCAGCAAACCCTGCAAAGCTTCGGCATCCCACGGTGGCATCCAAAAAAGAGAAACTGACTGAAAGGGGAGGAGGGGGAGAGAGTGGGTAAAGGACAACCCAGCAAATCCCCACTACACCACCCCCATCACTCCTAACCAACACAACGAGTGAGCAGCAAACCCTGCAAAGCTTCGGCATCCCTTGAGGGGGCAACCCAAAGCAAACGAAAGTGACTGAGGGAGAAGGCAAAAGCCAAGGCAGAGCCAGCGAAGCAGAGCAGCCGATACTTACAGCTCTGCTGGCGGGGAGCGGGGCCGGGTCGGATGCTGCGTTCCCGCCGGCGGCGGCGCTGGCTCCGGCCGCCCGCGTTACTCATCTGTGTACAAACACAGCCCACATGGCCCAGCCGCCGGTTGGAAGCTCTCTCTCAGCTGGGGCGTAGGCAGCCGAGAAGAACGGGCTGGGACAGGTCTGCCAAAGCCCACAGCCCCGTAAGGAAAACTCTGTTCTGCTGTCGTTCGCTTGAAAGCTTCCCTTGCTTTGCTTTACAGGCACCCCCACCCCAAGCAGGACGGTCCCCAGCAGCCCCTGGTTGGGTTAGGAGGAGAAAGGTAGTGGCGGTGGAGGTCAGGCTCCTGTCCCAGATTAGGAGCAAACGACTCCTGGCTCGTCTTGGTGGTGGAACAGGAAAAAGGCAACAAAATAAAACCGGAAATCAGTGCGGCCAAACCGCTCTGGGATCAGCCTCTGGATCAGCCTCAGCTGGGCTGTGAGGAAGTGGGAGAAGGGCAGGAAAAAAGATCAGCTCCCAGACCTCCCTGTGCATCTTCAGCTCCTGAGATTCTCTGCTTTTAGCACCGGAAAACACCCCCGAGTTTGCTTCACTGTCTGCACTTCCACAGATGGAAGTGCTCCCAAACTGGACAGAACCCCTTGCGTCACTCCCAGCAGGGAGATGGGGTCCCTCTGCTTGGCCACCACACAGCAGGAGCCACCAGCAACCCCCACGTCTCTGCTGGCTGCCAAACTCAACCTGTTAGCCCCTCTCCACCCCAAGAAAGCCTCGATTCTCCTTTATCCTGCAGCTCTTACATCATTCCCAGCAGGGTGATGGGGTCCCTCTGCTTGGCCACCACGCAGCAGGAGGCACCTGGTCTGTGCTGGTTGCAAAACTCAGCCTGCCAGCCCTTCTCCAGCCCCAGCAAGGCTCTGCTCTCCCGCAGCCGTTGGTAACGGGTTTCACAACACGTGAGCAGAGCCTCGGAGTGGCTGCAGAGGGAGGCCCGGGCGTTGCTCCTGGCTTCTTAAGTAACTGGAGGAACTGGAGCCAAGTGTATCGCTCACAGGTCATGGGAAGAAGCTAAAAGGGTCCTTGGAAATCAGGGCTGGAGAAGGTGCAGCACTAAACCTGCTTTTTTAATCACAAGGGAGCTGCCTCTGAGGTTGGTTTCTGGCTGTTGGATAGGGTGTGGGATCGAGCAGGACTTCAGCAAGTTTGCAGGTGACACCAAGATGAGCGGTGTGGGTTTCCATCTGAGGGATGGGATCCAGCCAGAGGGACCTGGGCATGCTGGAGAAGCAGGCCCATGTGAGCCTCATGAAGTTCAACAAGGCCAAGTGCAAGGTCCTGCACCTGGGCTGGGGCAACTCCTAGTATCAACACAGGCCGGGGATGAAGGGCTGGGCTGGAGAGCAGCCCTGTGGAGAGGGTCTGTGGGTGCTGGGAGGGTGCAAAGCTGGAGATGAGCCAGCACGGAGCACTCCCAGCTCAGCCCCAGCCCTATCCTGAGCTGATCCCCAGCAGTGTGGGCAGGGAAGGGATTCTGCCCCTCTGATGCGCTCTGCTCAGACATCACCTGTAGTGCCGGGGCCAGCTCTGGAGTGCTCAGCACAACAGAGAAATGGACCTGTTGGAGCAGGGCCAGAGCAATACTGGGAGGGCTGGAAGCCCTCTGCTGTGAGGCCAGGCTGAGAGAGTTGAGATTGTTCATCCTGGTGAAGAGAAGGCTCAAGGGAGACCTTCTGGCAGCCTTTTAGAGCTTCAAGGGGTCAGTCAGAAAGCTGGGGACAGACTTTTGTGTCAAGGCCTGTTGTGACAGGACAAGAGACTGGAGAGAAGGGAGAAATGTTTGACCCTGAGGGTGGTGAGAGCCTGGACCGAGATGCCCCGTTCCTGGCATCATTCTAGGTCAGGTTGTGCGGGGCTCTGAGCAACCTGCTCTGGTTGCAGCTGTCCCTGCTGACTGCAGGGGGACTGGACTAGATGACTTCTAGAGGTCCCTTCCCACCCAAACCACTCTGTGATTCTCTAACTGGTTCCCTCTGGGTCGCCCACAGCTCCTGCATTGTTTTTCCTTTACCAGCAAACTGGCCCAAAATCAGGATCGACTTTGCAGGCGATGGGGCAGGGGGCAGCTTATCACTGACTTCCCCCATCCTGGCAGGGCTATAGATCAGGAGAGCAACTTCTGGCATGGAGACTGTGTTTGAAACTATCTCCTGGGCTCTTTTTTTTTCCTCCAGCCCATTGACCACAGAGCCCAAAGTGCAGATTTACTCCACTGTGTCTCTGGCCCGGCCGGGTTTATGAGCTGCAGCCGCTCAAACGAGGTGGAAAAGGATGAAATCTGCTGCCAAGTTGCAGTAAAACCACAAAGCTCTTTCCAGTGGCTTCTCACTGTTTTGACACCACCATTGCCACCAGCCCCTCAGAGAATCCAGGCTGCTCGAGGCTCATCCAGCACCAGCAGTTCTGTCTGGGGAGGTTTTATCCCTGAGGACTTCGACCCCACTTCCACCACGACCTCCTTCCCAAGGCAGGACTTTCTTCTCAGCACCACATACAAGCAGCCTGGGAAAGCTCCTGTCTCCAGAACTGGGGGTTTCAGCCTTTGCAAAGGTTGCCCCAGTTCTGTGGTGTCTCCCATGTGGCTGGGGACAGCCAGGTTCAAACTGGTGGAGACCTGCCAGTGCTGAATGGCTGAGCAGCAGGCTCTGGGTTTTATAACAGAACAGAATCATGCAGTCACAGAATTGTCTGGGTCAGAAAAGCCCTTTAAGATCAGAGTCCAGCCATTCTCCAAGTATACCAAGGCTGGTGCCAACCTGTGTCCCTCAACACCACACTGCTGCATCTTTTAAATCCCTCCAGAGGTGGGGATTCAACTTCCTCCCTAAGCAGCCTGTTCCTGTGTTTGAGAACCCTTTCAGTGAAGAAGGTTCTTCTAATGTCCAACCTAAAATTCCTCTGGTGCAATGTGAGGACGTTTAGGAACTGAGCTGAGATGCAACCACAAGAGCAGAATGCCCTGGGGGTCTGGAAACCAGCAGCAAGCACAAACCAGCCAAGAGCTTCTCCTGGCTCTTGCTCCTGCAGTCAAAGCCCTGGGAGGAGGCACTTGCAGAGGGAAGCTCCCAGCTCAGCTGCCTCCTAGGACATTGTCCTGGATAAAGGCTTTGTGGGCACAGCACCAAGCCAGCAGGAGACCTCAGGTGAAGGTCTGTGCAGCCTCAAATCAATCCCATGGGAGTAACAAAGAACTTGAAGGTCTTCTCCAACCCAGACCATTCTGTGACCTTTCACAGACTCACAGCATTAACCAGATTGGAAAAGACCTCTGAGATCATCCAGTCCAACCTATCACCTAACACCTTCTCATTAACTAAACCATGGCACTGAGTGCCTCATCCAACCTCCTCTTAAACACCTCCAGGGATGGGGACTCCACCACCTCCCCAGGCAGCCCATTCCCATGCCAATCACTCTGTCTGGCAAGAACTTCTCCCTAACATCCATCCTCAACCTGCTCTGGCACAGCCTAGGGCTGTGTCCTCTTGTTCTGTCACTGGGTGCCTGGTAGAAGAGACCAACCCCACCTGGCTACAGCCTCCTTTCAGGTAGTTGAAGAGAGCAATGAGGTCTGCCCTGAGCCTCCTCTTCTGCAGGCTGCACACCCCCAGCTCCCTCAGCCTCTCCTCACAGGGCTGTGCTCCAGGCCCCTCACCAGCCTTGCTGCCCTTCTCTGGACACCTTCAAGCACCTCAGCATCTTTCTTAAATTGAAGGGCTCAGAACTTGGCACAGTACTCAAGGTGTGGCCTGAGCAGTGCAGGGACAGAATAACCTCCCTGGTCCTGCTGGCCACACTGCTCCTGCTACAGGCCAGGATGCCACTGGCCTTCTTGTCCACCTGGGCACACTGCTGGCTCATGTTCAGTTGCCTGTCGACCAATACCCTCATATCCCTCTCTGCCTGGCTGCTCTCCAGCCACTCTGTCCTCAGCCTGTAGCACTGCATGGGGTTGTTGTGGCCAAAGTGCAAAACCCTGCACTTGGCCTTGTTAAAACTCCTGGTGTGGGACTGTGCCCACCCATCCAGCCTGTCCAGGTCCCTCTGCAGAGCCCTCCTGCCCTCTAGCAGATCAAGACTTGCTCCCAACTTGGTGGACTCAATCCCCTCATTCAGATCATCACTTAAGATATTAAACAGGACTTTGCAGCAGACACTGCTGCCAGTCAGTGCTGCTGATCATGACCACAGTGCAGATACCAACAAGGGACCATTCAGAAGGTGACAACTGTGGAACAGGAATGTGATGGTTTGTTCTGCTGGGCCCAGTTGTTTCCCCCCCCGCCCATAAAAGGGACTCATTGTCTCTAAACCGAGCTGTTGTGAGCTGGAGCTGTTCTGAATGAGGACAATCAGCTGTTCCAGACCTTGTGCTGGAGCTCATGATGTCCCTGACTTGCAGAACAGCAAAACATTTGTGGGTGATCTCTCTCACTTTGCTGGGTGCTGATGGAATGTGCTGCCCATGGGACCTGCACCTGTGTCCTCAGCACACCAAGACTCCCTGGCAGTAACAGATCTTGGCTGCAGGTAGGGACAGGAAAGGGTTGGCATGCATCACTGGGAGCAACAGCATGGGGAAAAGCAGGGTCATGGAATCACAGAATGGTTTTGGTCGGAAGAGACCTTTGGGATCATGGAGTCCAACCATCACCCAGCACTGCCAGGTCACCACTAGACCATGGCTCTCAGCACCACATCTCCACGGCTTTGAAACCCCCCTCCAGGGATGGGGACTCCACCACCTCCCTGGGCAGCCTGGGCCAGGTCTTGACAGCACTCAAGGGGAAGGGAAGAGGAGCGTGCAGCCAAAATGACCACCTCAAGCATGGGGTGCCCACCTGCCCACCTTGGCCCCGGCAAGCAGCCAGCCCCAGCCACTGACCTAGCCCAGCTCATGCAGCACATTCCTGGCTCCAGCCTGCCCTAATTAATGTTAATTATGAAACGATTATGCTGGCACCTTCTGTTTCCAGGGTGTGTGAGATGGAAGGAGGTACCAGTGCTGATGTTCCTGTTCCAGGTTTGGAGGCCAGGGGGCAGCAGGGATGGCTCGGAGAGTGCCCGTGGAAAACAGCCAGCAGAGCAGGGAGTGCTGAGGAGCCACAGCACGGGAGAGGAGCCAAACCCTTGCTGGAATTCTGGGACTTCAGGGGGGAAATCCCTGCATCCCAGCATGGGGGGGGTTGGAAGGGACCTCTGGAGATCATCCAGGCCAACGCCTCTGCTCAAGCAGGGGCACCCACAGCAGCTTGCTCAGGATCACAACAGCCAGGGGAGTTTGGAAGCTCTCCAAAACAGAAGACTCCACAACCTCTGGGCAGTCTGCTCCAGGGCTCCAACACCCTCACACCAAAGAAATTCCTCCTCATCTCTAGGTGCAACCTTCTGGGTTCCAGTTTGTGCCCGTTGTCTCTCATCCTGTCCATGGGCCCCCACCCTTTAGCTCTTGCTGAGCATTGAGCAGATCCCCTCTGGGGCTGCTCTTCTCCAGGCTCACCAGCCCCGGGGCTCTCAGCCTTTCCTCCTCACAGAGCTGCTCCAGGACCCTCAGCACGTTTTGAGCCTCCACTGGACTCTCTCAAGTAGTTCCCTGTCTCTTGAATTGGGGAACCCAGAACTGGACCCAGTACTGCAGCTGTGCCCTCACCAAAGGCAGGGCGGAGTTGGGACTCGGTGACCTTAGACACCCTTTACTCTGCTCTTGTCAGACCCCACCTGGAGTAC